>CAJUYG010000946.1:75567-111501 GCA_910591675.1 Galerucella calmariensis | reverse complement strand
GATTCAACAAACCATATATTTTAAATATCTATTTGATTGGCTTGATTTAGCGCCATCTGATACCCACATTCAAGGCTTACTGGACAAAAATACTACTTCAGCTCGATAATTAACATCCAGTATATAATTTTGTAAATGCTGTGTCTTTCATGCTGTGTATGTAAGTTAAAATATTTACGATGAGTAATGTATCGTTAATTTATAATAGATCAAGCATAATAATTCAATGTATAATATAATTTATTCACGGTCACAAATTTCCCAAACAAATTTAATAATGTCCAAGACCTAAATAGTTTTATTGAAGCGGACACAGCAAATACCATATTCTGCAGTAACGTCGAAAGGCTCGGCTTTGGTTAGTCTAAATGATTAACTACACTACAAAAACCTTTTAAAGATGTACGTACTATACACTATAAGATTATTAATTGAGCCAAATGATGCCTAAATTGATTAGGTTCGAAGGTGTTTGGAATTAAATGGTCAGCTGCTTCTGCAATATAAGTGAATATGCGTGCTGAAAAAAAATAGGTTATGTTTGAAACAGATTTATATGTAGCTATGAAATGGGTTTGTGATCTGCATGCTTTAGATTACACTTCAGATTTTTTTACTTTAACGTTTGGCTTAATGCCGCTATGTGGAATTTTATTAAATTGCTACCCGTAAAATTATCAGTCTTTCCTTAGCCCACCCCTTTCCGAGATATCACCTTTAAGCAAGGATCCAAAGATTTCATAAATTCACCGTTTCACCCATGGCTTACTCCAGCAAAAAACTGTTTGCATGTTTTATCTGCTGTTCCCTTAAAACTGGCGCGACCGTTACATTCCGTTAGCATGAAAAACAACATTCCATATTGTTCTAAGTTGATAATATTGTCGATTGTGCCTCAATCTAAATGCGCAGACCTAGGACAAAAATTTGAACCTCTTTAGGATCCTATGCAACCATATTTCAGGCGGAAATTAACGCCATTGTTTCATATGTGGAGAGATTGGAGCAAGCCAATCTCATATTTAGAACAATCGGACAGCCAAGCGGCTCTTAGCTCTCACCATGTAACGTCGAAGTTGGTTTTAGACTGCCAAAAAAGATTCTCGTCAATGGTAGAATTCAATAAAGTATTGCTGTTGTGTATCCCTGTGCATGGAAGAAAACGAGAAGGCAGACTCTCTTGCAAGGGAGGGTGCCGCACGTGCTTCTATCTGACCAGAGCCTTGGCAATTGGCATCGCAATATGTTTTGCCAAACAAATACTAAATACGTAGTTCATTTAAAGGCATTAAAAGCATTTAAAGGCATACATCCTTCGAAGAATGTCTCCAAACAAATGTTAGACTATAGCAGGCATGATCTACGTTGTCTAGCAGGCATTTTAACAGGCACTGTCATCTGAATCATAATATGCTAAAATTTGGACCATCGGAAGATCCGACTTGTCGTCTTTGTCTGGAAGATGATGAAACAGCAGATCATATAATTTGTGCCAGCCCCGCCGCGGCTCGAATCAGGTATCTGATGTTTGGCAGGGTCTCTCTCTCGCCCTCGAACCTGAAATATCATTCACCAAATGAGCTAATCGGCATTGTTAAGAAGGTGAATTTGTTTGGTGAAATCTGTATACGTGTGAGCCACAATAGACTCTTGTAAGTCGCAATGGAGGATCTTATAGACCCACTCACCACATGCCTAAACTAATATAAATTGGATTAAATGTTCTCAATCAAGTTGATGATTTGAGAAGGGGTGAATCTATCTACATCCTCAGGGCGCTCGAACGAAGCTCATAGGGTTTGTAGTCTGATTCATCATATCTTCTCCTGGGCAGAGGCGACATTTGCTTTGCACCAACCTTTTTCCGTCCAGTTTATCTTAGAGTGTCCTCCTGATCTCCTCTGTTCGTGCTTAGGAAATATTTTCCTTAGTGGTTTGAAAGTCCTCTGATAAAAGCCTTGGCTTTTCTTAATCCAGCAGACACTTGCTTTGTGCTACATCTTATCCGACCTAGTTTCCTTTGTCAGTTTGGAAATGATTACCAGTCGAAGCTCGGTGCCTTTGAACTGGGACTAACCCCCTTTACTGGAAAGTCGTTCTAATACAGCATTATCTAGTAGGTATTCCAAACGAAAGCCATCCTCAGTGACAGACTGGTACAGGTTAACTGCTGTTTAAATTATTTGAATCGGACTTAGCTTACAACTGATATAGAACTTCCTCAGTTTTCATCCGAAAGAAACGTATTCATAATATAATTCAAATTTGTTTTGGTACTGAAAATACCAACATTTCTTGCCACTAGTGCTGTTTCAAATGATTTTTTTTATTTAACATACTGCGTCAACCACTAGGGTTATTGGCAGTTCAGTACATATACCAGTTACATTTACAGTTACATATATCAGTTACATTATGATTATAAATTGTACATGTTGAAGAAGAATTTCAAGGAAGAATTTCTAGGAATCGTTGATTTGGTCTCCTAGAGCTAACTGTAAGGAGTTGGGGATCTTATGCTTATGTTGGTACAGTCTTTAGGGAATATTTGTAAGGAGGTGTTCATAGAGGGGATATTAATGATCCATGGTGGGTTATTATAAGTGATAAGGAGTGTTTTGTGAAATTGTTGGAGGTCAAAGCCGGTATCTTCAAGCTTTTTGTGGAGTGGGAGATATTTTTTATTTGCGTAAAAGGTTGGTGGATTCGAAAAAAGAGAATTGTATGCAGGATTATGTCTATTTGCTGATATTCTGGAGGCGTAGGAGAGAAGAAGGTACTTACGTCTTAGGTCTAATGGCATAGCTTTTGAAATTACTTGCAAACTAAAGCATGGGCTTGTAGGGTAGGCACCAGTTGCTAATCTCAGGGCATGATTTTGAAGTCTTACAAAGTTTTGTATTTGGGTTTTAGTGCTTGGGCGTATATTAACGCGCCATAATCTAATTTACTTCTAATCAGGGAATTGTATATTCTTAAAAGTGATATTGTATCAGACCCTCCTTTTATTGCTAGATAAATATTTTATCAAATTAAGTCCAGGTTGTGAGTTAATGCGGATCCTGCGAATATGTTCATGCCACTTTAGTTGTGGATCGAAGTTGAGCCCTAGAAATCTTGAGGATTGACTGTGTTTTATATCATTGTTATTAATTGTAAGAGAAAGAGGTCTAGTAACTTTATCAGTATCGAAAATCATATAGTTTGTCTTATCTTTTGAGAATGTAGGTAAGACCTGTTCTGGAGGACCATATTTCCAATTTATGTAATGCTGCTTGTAAAATGGTTGTAGCAGTATTTAGGTTTTTTGTTTTTATGTAGAGCACAAGATCGTCGGCGTATAATAAGGCTTTTATTGGTAGATTGATATTTTGAGTTATTTCATTAATTGCGATCAGGAGAAATGATTTTTTGTTTTCTCAGTGTATCAGTGTGAGGCAAAGGAGTTAACTAATGACGTATAGCATTGTCAAGAACCACTTTAGTTTATTATTTAATTTAGTTATAAAAATATTGTACATTATGTAGAATGGACTTTTCACTAATGAGATAATAATTATCGAGATTCCAAATGATCCAATTATCGTGAAATATTATCAAACGCTTATTTGAAAACGCTCATACATGAAATAATATTCATTATATATTCAACGTTCAACTCGACTCGAAATTATGTTGGAAGTTTATTTAATATTTGGTAGTATAATGGGAATTATTCCGCTAAAATCAGATATTTATTTTATTAAAAAAATAATCATATCGATGTTTTCTATTTTCGGTAGTGTTATTTTGATAGTTTCACTATTCGGTAGATTCGTTTTAGAATTTCCAGAATACATCGATAGATATACCACTCCTGAAGCTAAACCATTTATTGCGGCAGTTATTGCGATTCTTGCAGTTGCAAACCTACATTCACTTTGTGGATTTTTCAGAAAAAAACATAACTGGCTGGTGATAGTGAAAAGTTTAAGCACAGTAGAAGATTCTATTGGAAAAATACCTTTTTCGAAATACTCTTGTACCTGGAAAGTTCTCGATCTAGCATCTCTGCTCATATTATATATTTTAGAATTGAACGCAATCAAAGAAGATTATGATTTTCACAGGTTTCATACAATAATTTTCGTGATTATTAGTAATAAGTTCGTTCTATCAGACGTCATAATACTGAAAATATCCAACATTTTGTATTCCAGATTAAAGCAGTTATACGACATAGTAGATTTGATGCTTTTACAAATAAAAATTGAAAATAACATTCCAATAATGGATATAAAAAAGATAGCTAACGTGTATACAATGTTATATAATGTTTCCGTACATTGTAACATATTTTTTGGCGGTTTGATATTCTTGAGACTATGTATCAACGTTCTACTGGCGTTAGTAATATGCCAGTACGTATTATACATTCGCAAGGACTATAATCATTCAGCTGGGCTATCCGTGATACCCTGTTTACTGATTAATTTTGTAAGTATTAGGAATTTCCTCGCAATATTATTTATTGTCTCATCCCTTTCCTTAATCTGCTTCTTTATTTTTCAGTGGATAACCGTGAGATGTTTGTTTTCCTTTGATGATGTGGAAAGTACGGGTATCAAGCTGAAGCGTTTGTGTAAAATTTTGGAATCAGAAACTCGGTATTTAATTCGAAAACAAGAGGCGCGGGATTTATTTGTTTTGATGGAGAATAGACCGATTTGTTTCAAAATTTCGGGATTTTTTAATTTGAATAAGCGATTATTGCTAGGTATAATTAACATACTGGCATCTTATATGATTATTTTGGTGCAATTTAAAGGACAAGATAAGTGTTGAAATATTCTTGCGATCTAAGGTTAAGTTTCTGTAGTAAAATGCATGAATACATTCTAATTATGTTACAAAAGCAGAAAATGAGATTTAGCAGCCTGAGACTATTAGCTACAAGAAAGCATAGTGAAGCGTTTCCTGCATGTGTGACACAACACAGCTGTTTTGAAACGTCAAAATACCTACTCGAGTGACAGATGGTGAAAAATCTTCTAAACATTTCCAAGTTTTCCGCTCTTGGGTTGCTAAATAAAATTTTTCGCCTCATTTTTGCGGATCATATCATTACTTTGCTGGTAGGATAGAAGAAAAAAGTTTTTTACAGCATCTTAGGAAATATTTGGAAGCTCGCAGATTATCTACAAATCGTACCGCACACATTTGGGGGTATAAAGGTCATTTTAAATTAGACAATTTTTTGTACAATATTTAGTTCCAGTTTTGGAACAATTCAAATTGTTAAGTCCAAAATTAAAAATTGAATTAAAAATTGTCTACCCTGTCAAATTGTAAAAAAATAGAACAGGTTCTATTTTCTTAGCAATAATACGAATACGAATAATACGAATAAACGAGAGATTGAAATGTTAATTGAGGAATTCTCAAAACATGCTTGTTTGTTACAATGTAAAACACTCCTTCTCTGTTTTAAAGTTAATATTCGGTTAGTGACATGAGCAGCCGTGCAAATTAATGAATACCTATTTCAAATTTTTCGGTTCCATAACCCATACAGCAACGATACGTACTACGTACGTATCAGGTACGTAATTCTTGGACGGACGTCGCGTCCCAGTTACGTACAGGGGTGCGATTTTCGAAACCATTCGGGAGTAAATCGTGTACGAAAAATGGCCATTTTCGTATGAAATATAAATAACCTAATTTTCGACATGCTCAAACGGTAATCGTATACGAACACTTTCGTATGGCTTGTTTCGAGTGGGTTTATTCCATTCGAATAAATGTTTTCGTGTACGGAAAGAGTGAATTTACATAACCTACATTTGAAAATATTTGTGTTTGGTATGTCATTAATTTGAATAATAAATTTAATGATATAATCAGTTGTAATATGGCAGGTTTTGATTATTTAATTCATTTAAACTTCATAAACGCTATACAAGAGGCGGAAGAGTTAGCAGTTAGGATTTTTAACCCATTTATTGATCCTTTTGAGGAATATTCAGAAAGGCAATTTGTGAAACTTTATAGACTCACAAAACCTGTCGCTTTTGAGGTAATAAACATATTGGAGCCCCATCTCTCTGCTCCAACAAGAATCTCAGCCTTGAGCATAGTTAGAAAACTTGAATCTCCCATTTCTTAACAACAAACAATAATAAAGGAAAAATGCTAAATAAGTGATATCAATAGCCAGTTTGGGCTTACCTCACTTGATACAGTAGTTGGTATATTCTTTGCATAGAACTATTAGAGCTGCATAGACAAGGTATATTCTTTGATTCTCAAATGTCACAAATGACAAGGACATACGATTATGCGGTGTTGCCGGCTGCTAAATTCTTCGTGTACGAACGTTTATTTGAACGGTGTTGAAAAATACACATTTAGCACCGTATACGGAGAAATTCATGTGGAAATAACCGTACAAAAATAACATTCGTGTGAACTCGAAAATCGCACTCAGCTAGAGCTGAGCAGATCTTAAGAAAATAGAGTTATTTCTCCTCTGACAAAGTTTCTTGAATTATAGAATTCACAAATATAGTAAAAATAAATCACTCTAGTTATAGTGTGGAATAAATAAAAATATCATAACACCAAGTGTCTTTTTATTTATTCATTTTTTGATGATATACAGGGTACGAATATATATTATGTTATGGTTACTGGCCTATTCCATTATTTTTTTAAAATCTTTTGTCCTTCTCTTTTTTTAAATCACTTTCCTCAATCCCAATAATTTGATGAAACCCACCAGCTTTCAAATTAAACTTTTTCAGTTGCTTTTGGTTGCCTCGTGCAAAGAAACGCACTTTGTCAGAATATCGCTCTGGCATCAAAAGTGTCATTCTGTCTATGAACTACATTCCCGCGGGATCCCGCTGCTTTTATTAATCTGTTGAATATCGCACCTCCAAATCGGCAGATCCGCAGATCTTGCAAATTAAAAATTTAGTGCTAAAACTTTCGCGAGTAGCACGAGCGCGACGCCAGCAACTAGCGGGCGGTTGGCAGGCTGTCCTGTCAGTTGTTCATAAATGGCACTGCGCTACAGAAGTCTTTCTGTAGGTGACGAGTCTTTTCATAATCACTGTCCGGCCTTTAACGTAAGTACCTAAATAAGGGTGAAATAAAACAAAACTATTGAACTATGCCAAACAATTAAAGATGATTCTAATGACGAATTCGACTCGGGAGCACTATCCAAGTGCACGGCCTACCTCAGTTCCATTCGCATTTTTTCAGTGCCATGTAAAAGTTGCTCCAACTAGGATCCGGTGCAGTTACCTAGCGGCATTAAGGAAACGCGAGCCACAACAGTGCAGTTCTTGAGCCGACGTTGATTCAACTGGGATTGACAGAAGATTTGTCAAATTGTCAAATTTGTCAAGCAAGCTAACAGCTCTTCATCCGAAAAATCACTCTCGGTGATCAATGATGTGTTTAGAAACTCTTCAAGTGCCGCCATCAACTCCATTTCTCTTTGTTTGTCCCTCTAGAACTGTACTAGCAGCACAGTTCTAAAATTTTGCTCTGAGTGCAAGCCAGCTGATTTCTCACCGGACCGCACTAAATTGGTGCATGTCCGAGGCGAACACAAATATTTTCAAAACCGGTGCAGAACTGTGTCATTTGAGAATGATTGGAAGAAACAGAGAATATTCGTCCGATCAGAAAAATTGAATTTTATAAAATTCGGGATAATTCCTCAAAAACATTGTTAGGAGAGGAATTTGAAGCTATCAAATCAAAAATAAAATATTTTCATCATTTTCTATTTAATTTTTCCTTTTCTTTTTGTTGCACAACTTTTTCATGTATTTGCGTTGTATAGTAATCTGGAGTTCCTCCTCAGCACGCATTTTTTTTTATTTCTTCAATTTGCATGTGCAATTCATGCAAAATTCGGAAATACTACTTTTAACACAAAATACAAACTGAGAGATGATAATAATGAGATCATTTGCTATTTTTGAAATTAATGAACAGAGCACTGACACATGTCACAATAAAAAACAGAACAGATGTCACCATAACGTCACGTTATTGGTCAATTACTACCATAAAACTGTAAATCTTCCTTAAGGGGAATCTATCGGCAGCGATTTGACAAAATATCGAAGTATTTTTGGCAAAGAATTTTGAAGTAATGGATGTATTGAAAATTAAGAAAAAAATATATCATGTAGATTAATGTTCTCATTGAATAAAAACTTTGAAATGCTAACCAAATTTTGTTCAAAAAAATATGAAAAATACACATATTAAGCAAAGTTTATGCCCTTGTAAAGAATTAAATATGGATTGAATGGAAAAACTAATTTATAAGGGGTCTAATTTGAAGCTTTATAAATACTATATAAAAATCTCAGAATCCTCAAATTACTTATGACCGTACAATTCCTTATTGAAATTCGGTTGCTACCACTAAAATATCGGATAAAAATCCATCTCTCGCTTTTCTATCCTTCTATGACTGACATTGTCTCTCTGCTTCGGTAGTCGCGTGCCGCTCCATTGTTGATACAACGCTCGCCGGTCTCGGCGGTCTCCCAGTTTAGTACTGACGAAGCTTATAGAGTAGTACGTGAACCAAAATCCGCTTGAACCGCTTGGCTACCTACATGTTGCGGAGCTTTCATATTTCTAATAAAATGTTCGTTATGTGAACTTAAACGTGAGGACGTAGGGAAACAAAAAAATATACAAAGCATAATTGTGCAAGGTCGAATTTGGTAGATGCCCCTTAAGTCACTATTACCTCCTTAGTCGGAGTTTATTAATAGCAATTGTATTACTTCTTTAAGCCGACCCTAGTCTCAGAGTAACTAGTCATAATACTCAAGAAAACATATTTGTATTCAGTAGTAATAACCCAAGGGCATTGATAATTGTTCGAAAAAATTTTATGACAGATGTCGAAAGCTTGTTGCTTGGAAACAGACCGACGCCGTAGGCGGAGGTCTGTTGCCTATAAGCAACAAGCTTGAGAAAGTTGTCATAAAATTTTTGAGCATTTATCAATGTCCGAGGGTTATTCGGATAGAAAATTTTTTGCTTATTATAGAAAAAGAACAGATCTTAAACAATTTATCTAAAGGTGCAATTAACAAAGGAACAATTAGAAAAGTTAAATGTGACATTTAGAAATATTAAATATTTGAAACTTCAAAGTCGAAATAAATCAATATGCATCCATAGCAACGTGTGAAAACAGCCCCAAGGTCTGTTTTCAGTGTAATGTTGACATGATTGGGTGAAATTGTTCATATGATCAAAAATGAGGAAATTTGATTAGTTCTAGGAACTGCCAAAAAATTTTCTGTGTAAAAATTTAATTTTTAAAATCGCAGAGCGCTTTCGGCTATTAAGCCATCTTCAGTGCTATACATGCAAGTGAGTAATAAAAGTTGGAAAAATGTAAAATTAGAAATAAGTAAAGAATTACTTACTCGTCAGGTATTTGGTGCAAGAAACTTTTCGACAACACATTAACGTCACAAAATAAAATATCTTAAAATAACATTAATTTAAACTAATTCCCTGATTGGGGTAAACTATCTTCTAATTTTGATCATTTTTAGTTAATAGTATATTACATAACAAGAGTTGTAAGTTGCTTATTACATGCGAATAGAACAGTATAGGTATAAGCATGTAATAAGCTTACAACTCCAGTTGTGTACTATACTTTTTCTACGAACAACTTCATTAATAAAAATAAAACGAATGAATAGAGGAGTTCAGTCTAAGGTCAGTGTGGTCAGTCTAAGGTCAGTGTGGCCAACAAAAAGTGGTTTTTCTGACAAGAATGACAGTTAAGGTCTACCCTTCAAAACATAAGATTTTTGCATGTTTTTTATCATTGCGAACATCTATATTGATTTATTAAATAATGAATACACCCCCGAAGCGTATATCTTGAAATTTAAAATGACTTTTTAGCTGAATAGTTAACATATCGGTGGTCAATAATTCTAGGAACTCTCGGCATGTCACCATTTCATTTCTGTTATCTGTCACTAGTTATGTCAGATGTCAGTGGAAAAAGTAATTGGAAGAATAGAGATACACCTAACTAGAAATGCTACAAAAATCTAATCGAAAATGGACATACACAATTAAACGAATATCAACAAAAATAAATATAACTGACATTTGACATGATTAGTGACTGAATAACAGAAATGAAAGGCTGACTTGTCAAAAGTTTCTAGAGTTATTGGCCACCGAAATGTTGAGTATTCAGCTAAAAAGTCATTTTAAAATTCAAGATATACGCTTCGGGGGTGTATTCATAATTTTAATAAAACAATATAGATGTTCGCAATGATAAAAAACATACAAAAATTTTATATTTTGAAGGGTAGACCTTAACTGTCATTCTTGTCAGAAAAAACCACTTTTTGTTGGCCATACTGACCTTAGACTGAACTCCTCTATTACATGTACCATGGAGACTGTACATTCACACTAACAGCTAGTGACAGCGAGTCTCACTAATTATTAAACGTCAAAACAACCTCTACTAACTCGTTTCCATGGTTACTCGAAACCATTGACTGACTAGGCTTGGGTGATAAATTTTTGTTTTTCTAGAACTGAAGCGTAATTTTTTTTATTACGTGCTAGTCATTACGTGTCAGTATCCGTAATGATATATTTACTTAGTAACCAAATAGTAGGTAATATGGAATTTACTAGTGTGAGAGTAGAAAATTTTTTTTCATTGTCTTCAACTACTACACGAACACGTGTTAGTAGAACGGAAGTTGAAGTGACACTACTTCAATTTTAAATTAACAAATGACAAATGACAATCTAAGTGAACCCATTTAAATTTGCAAAAATTGTTGTAAATAAAGTAATTCGGCAATGTCCCAAAACAAATATATAAATTTCCTAAATAAAATTGTAAATAATAAATTTGATATTCAGATCGAATGAGAACCCATCAAGTTATGAGATGCTGAAATAGATTGAGGGTCTAATGAGAACCCATTACTAAATCTAATTCAAAATAGAAAATTTACACATAGGTCAAGAGAGATTCCAAAAGCAAATAAATTAATTTAAAAACTATAAAATGCTTGTGTAAATCAACGAAAGTAATTATCTGAGAATAATTCCAAATAACAAAATTTAATAAACATTGTAGTCTGGTAGTCTCCAATAACAAAAAACAAATCATCTGATTTTTACTAAAAATGTTCAAAATTTGAAGATAATAAAAAAATTTTAACTAAAAATGTTCAAAATTTGAAGATAGTTTCCCCAATCAGGGAATTAGTTTAAATTAATGTTTTTTTTTCTCAATTTAGGTGCATCGATTTCTGTGATCATTAGCACCAGAATTTGAAGAACTAATCCAATCTTTTTCGATTACAATACTTATATATTTTATTGAAGAGGTTGGTTGATTTTAAGTATTTTAATTCATTTTGAATTTTGTTGGCGTTCGTGAAATTGTCTGCGAGAATATGTTGAAAATCTGCCGCATATTTCCGTATCCTGGACATTCACATATTATATGCGACACTGTGGTTAATTCCCCACAATGAAGACATATCGGGGGGTCTTGTCCTTCTAAGAGAAACGCGTGCGTTAATGCTGTATGCCCGAATCTTAATCGGTGAATCTTCACTCTGTCAGCCCTGGGCATTGCTTCTGGAGGTCGCCAAGGACCACCAGAGGGTTTTATTGACTTGTTGTTCACTAAATTCCATTCTTGATGCCACATTCTTTTCAATACAGATTTATATTGCCCTTTTATGTCATCTGCCCTCAAAACTGTAAATTAATGTTATTTTAAGATATTTTATTTTGTGACGTTAATGTGTTGTCGAAAAGTTTCTTGTACCAAATACCTGACGAGTAAGTAATTCTCTACTTATTTCTTATTTTACATTTTTCCAACCTTTATTACTTACTTGCAGGTATATAGCACTGAAGATGGCTTAATAGCCGAAAGCGCTCTGCGATTTTAAAAATTAAATTTTTACACAGAATACAAATTTGTTTTCTTGACTTTCTAGTCATGTGTACTCAGTCTTTTTTCTCTTATTCTTTTGGGAATCAAACCACAATAATGTTTTTTATTTTTTAATTCGACGTTTCGGTAGCGTTCCAGCTACCGTTGTGAAGATTAACTAGTAATAAAATTAATAAAATAATTTTTATTAAATTTGTTACTAGTTAATCTTGACAACGGTAGCTGGAACGTCGAAATAAAAAATAAAAAACATTATTGTGGTTTGATTCCCAAAAGAATAAGAGAAAAAAGAATAAGTAATGCCACAAGGAACTTACAGAAGATATGTGTACTCAGCTATAAAGATATCCACATTCATAATACTGTCAAATTAAAAAGAAAAAGAACGATATTCCCTAGTCCAGTAACCTTCATGTTATTTTAAATACCTACGATATATGTTGCTAACGATTTTCAAAAAACATAGTGAAGATATCTAATTATATGTTTTGTTACAGATACCGTCACGAAATCCATTGTGTTTATTCTTTTGGGAAGCGTATTCGTACTAGTCGGCTATATTTTTTGTTTACTCGGACAGTTTTTATGTAACAGATCAAGATTTTCGTTAATAGCAGGAGTCATCTTCATCCAAACAGGTAACTATTGTAAGAAGCTACTAGTCTTTGAGACTCTCCTCAGAAAGCAAGTAGAATAAAGGGGGAACAATAGATCTTTTAGGTCTCAATGAATGTAACCACAAAAAACATGCATACAACGAATCTGTAAAGTAGCAAATAATGCGAAAAATAAAAGAAAACAATTATGGCCGTTTGCGCCAATAGAAGCATAAGCTTGGAATAGCTATGGCGAGTTTAAAATTTAAGAGTCGCTAGGTTTTTGTTCTGCTTCTTAGCTAAGTGTTTAATACATTTGTCAACCTCGCTATTAATTTAAGTTAAGTTTTATTTATTTCTTCATGGTTTCTAGTGACTTATTTTCGTTTTTGTAGTTTGTAATAAAGTATTAAAAGCTGTTAAGAGTCAATTCTTTGAAAATCAAAGGATTTTATTTTTGTTTTTCAAATAAGAAAATTGTTTACAATGGAAAACACAGTAAAAACTAAGAAAATCAGATTTGCAAATTATACAGTCCGGGAAAAATAATTACTAATATCCCAAAACTTTCTCAAAGCGCCACTTAACTTTAAGTTTACTCAAGTATCAATTGGTGCAAACGGCCATTAATATTCCAATCAGATACAACAAAACAAACATATAATATAGCAACACAGCGAATGTCAGAGAATACACGATACACGAAATTCGCGGAATGAGAATGGCCAGAGCAAGCAATGAAATTACAGCGTTACTACCGCCACCTAGGACTGACTACAAAAACTATTGACCCTGTCAAACCATGATAGAGTAACTCTTAAGTAGATCCAGTGGCACAAGGTATTGCAGGTAATGAAACGACAGACACTCTAGCAAAGCTAGGGTCTGTAACTGCATTTGCTGGTCCTGAACATGTATTTGGGATTTCAAAAACTGCTGCACGGGGTTGTACCGGGTGGTCCAATAAGCCGATCTCTCGGCTATATATCAGAAACTATTCATGTTATAACTTTAGGAAAAAAAATTCCTTAGGAAAAGTGGACAAGAGAAATTGTTGGAAATTACTTTAAAGTTTCTAGGTTAACCGCTAGGGGGCGTAACATGTAAAGAAAAATTTAAAAACTAGTTTTTTGTGAAATATGCCCAATTATACCCAGTGTTAAATAAGTAAACTAAAAAAATGCCTAAATTTCGGAAAAATTTTTTCAAGTACTTTTTATTCCATTTTTCCAAATAAGGGGTGGAGGAGAGTGGGAAAGTGTTTGTGGATAAATACCTATAACTTTGGTTTGAATCAACCGATTTTAACGATATTAGTGTCAATAGAAAGAGTTTGGATGAATTAATCACATCTACTATAAAACAATGGCATTTACTTTTAGTTGTCATAGGTAGAGGGTACTTTCGAATGAAAAAAATTAAAATTTGTTTTCCTCGAGAATTTTTAAAGGAAACACCTAATTATTGTGAATTAAAATGGAACTGGATTAAATTCTCAACAAAATGGCGCAAACCGCATGTTGATAGCTTTTGTCAAACTCGAGATATAAATAAAAACGCATAAACATAAGTAAGTATAGTATTGACCCACTCTGTATTATAACTGAAGATTAAATATGTGAAAGAAAGATCATACATAAATTTCGATCATTAAGACTTAATGTCCAATTAAATACTGCTTCAAGCTCAGGTTACTGCAATTGTTAAATATGCTAGAAGAACAACCGCATATCATGTCAAAAATTTTGTGGGCAGACGAGGCTACGCTTAATAGTGCGGGTGGTGTTAATTTGCATAATAAGCATTATTGGTCTGAAGAAAATCCGCACTGGGTAGAGGAAGTGCAGCTTCAAGGTAGATGGAGTCCTAATGTTTGGTGTGGTATAGTTGACGGAAAGATCGCAGGTTCATATTTCTTGGAACTTCAAATGGCGATACATATTTGGATTTTCTGGATAATTGGTTGTCTGTTTTATTGAAAGATATTTCCTTACAAACATGAGGTATGATATTACAGCATGACGTGTGTCCTGCACACTTTTCCAGACGAGTTAGAGATTATTTGAATGTAAGCTATCCAAATGGATGGATTGGAAGGGTAAGTATATTTTCAGGGCCAGCTAGATCTCCAGACTTAACATGTCTGGACTTTTATCTGTGGGGAAGATTGAAGGACACCAACCACGCGAGACGACATGCAACAGCGCATTAGAATCGCTATAAATAGTATATCAACAGCTGAAATTTAAGCAACAGATATGTCAAAGCGTGCTAGATTACGTATTTGTGTAGAAAACGATGAAAAACAATTTAAACATTCAATTGGACATCAAGCTTCAATAACCAAGATATCTGTATGATCTTTCTTTCCCATATTTAATTTTAAGTTATAATACAGGGTGTCAATACTATACTCACTTATGTTTTTGCGTTTTTATTTATATCTCGAGTTCGACAAAAGCTATCAACATGCGGTTTGCGCCGTTTTGTTGAGAATTTAATCCAGTTCCATTATAATTTACAATAATAAGGTGTTTCCATTAAACATTTTTTAATAAAACAAATTTTAATTTTTTTCATTCGAAAGTACCCTCTACCTATGACAATTGAAACTAAATTCCATTGTTTTATGGTAGATGTAATTAATTCATCTACACTCTTTCTATTGACACTAATTTCGTTGAAATCGGTTGATTCACACCAAAGTTATGGGTATTTATCCACAAACACTTTCCCACTTTCCCCCACTCTTTATTTGGGAAAATAGAATGAAAAGTAATTAAACAAATTTGTGCGAAATTTAGGCCTTTTTTCAGTTTACTTATTTAACACTGGGTATAATTGGGCATATTTCACAAAAAACTGGTTTTAAAATTTTTCTACACAGGTTACGCCCCCTAGCGGTTAACCTAGAAACTTTAATGTAATTTCCAACAATTTCTCTTGTCCACTTTTCCTAGGGGATTTTTGTTCCTAAAGTTATAACATGAATAGTTTCTGATATATAGCCGAGAGATCGGCTTATTGGACCACCCGGTACATATCGGTGGATTCAATCTAAACATCAGTCGTACTGGAGACATGTGCCAAAACAGGTACACAGCTAACACCTAGTCAAAAAACCCTCGGAGACGCTGACAAATGGAAAATTAAACCTCAGCCTCTACCTTTTGGGCAATTGAAGTCGTATTCATGCAGTTCCAAAGTATCAGACAAAGAACTCTTCTCATGTTCTCGCCGAATATAATTTTCCTTATGCTGTCGTGCGTCTCAGGGTTCTCTCTGGAAGAAGGTTTGTTCGTGGCGATCGGAGGAAGGAGTTGACGTTGTCAAAATGGAGGCGGCCGTTGACATATGTCACTTGTCTCATGGCCAGGGTTGGGAACATTCGCGTCTAGTCGGAGGATTTAATTTTTGAACCTGCAGGCACGTATGCGCATTTCATTTATAACACTCACTTGTACCCAAATAACTACCTACTTATTATTTTGTAAATATTTTTTTGAGAAAGGGGAAGAGAAAATTATTGTAACTATGTATAAAAATATCTGAAAATAAGAAATAGAAAACTAAAAAAAAAACAAGAAAACCCATGCCCAAACCCGGTTTCGAACCTAGGACCTCTGGGTTGTGAGCTCAATATGCTACCTACTGGACCAATCTCGTCACATTAAGTCACATCGAATAAAAGGTTAAAGGCTGTATGGACGCATGCGCACCTCAAGTTAAACTAGTGAAGTAATGCGCATGCGTACCTGTGGGCTCAAAAATTTAATCCTCCGGCTAGACTCAGTCTTTCCCAACGTGGGCGATAACGCCCCCTTGTGGGCGCTGCAGGCCTAAAGGGGGGCGGTAAGAGACCCAGAAAAAAAAGGGGGCGTTGTGTAGGGCTTTGGGGTCGATTTAAAATTTCATCTACCTAGCTAGGAAGACTCTTAGACACCGACTGAGCTCTCGACTCTCGACTACATCTTGTGGACATCAACTAATATCAATTAAGATATAGCTCAAACTCGGTTCGATATAATAGACCGCGGGCAATCATGTTTTAACAAGTTTTTGTTAAATAATCCGATTTGTACATTCCTGTATCAATCGGCTGGTTCTATAATACTTGTTCTTGCTTGTCGAGTACGATTGGGCGTCGAATGAGATAAACGAGTTTATGCACGTTTATCTTATTCCTGTTGGTGCGTGCTGCTTATGCAATCCTATATAAACGACGTAAATTTATTTTATTTTCATTCGCGGTTTCGCGCATAATAGATAAGCAGTACTTATTTCAACACTTACGTATTTCTCAAAACAAAACAATGTCGGAAGTAAAAAAGAAGAGACGGCAATACTCTGCGGAATATATTAAATTCGGATTTATCGAAAATCCCACAAACCCGTCGTGTCGTCGCCTTTGTGTCTTCTATGTCTAAAAACATTTTCGAACGAAGCAATGAAGCCTTCAAGACTGCAAGATCATTGGAATAAAATGCATCCAGATAAGAAAGACAAGAATGTAGCATATTTTCAAGACATAGAGAAGAAGCATAATACTCAGATAAGTGTATCAAAACTATTTTCGGCGGCTGCTAAGCAAGATGACGACGGACTTCGAGCTTCGTACAATATCTCTTTGTTAATTGCTCAAAAACATCGGAGAAGAGTTAATTTTGCCAGCAATAAAGGAAGTAATAACTACTGTGCTTCATAAACCGGCCGCAGATATTATCCGAAAAATTCCTTTGAGTAATAATTCTGTGCAAAGACGAATTGATGAAATGGCCGAAAACATTGAAGAATCACTGTGCAATCATCTGAGGACTAGTCAATTCTCAATTCAGCTCGATGAGTCCACGTTACCAACTAATGAAGCGTTGTTGCTATCTTACGTGAGGTTTATTAAAGATGAGAAAATACGTGAAGAACTATTGTTTGCCAGAAATTTGGAGACAGATACAAAAGGCGAAACCATATTCAATACATTGGAAAAGTTTTGTGAAGAGAAAGAGATTCCTTTGAAAAATATTATATCAGTTGCTACGGATGGCGCTCCGGCTATGACAGGGCGCCATAAAAGCTTCATAGCGTACTTAAAAAATAAAATTCCAGATGTCCTTGCTATAGATTGCGTTATTCATAGACAACATTTGCTTGCTAGAAACTTAAGTGAACGACTATTTCAATCACTGCAATATCTCATCAAAGCAGTCAATAAAATCCGTAGCAGCTCTTTGAATGATAGATTATTTCATCAGCTTTGTGTTACTAATGACGAAGATTTCAACCGTTTGTTGCTTCATACTGAAGTTCGTTGGCTGTCAAGAGGCAATTGTCTGATTCGATTTTACAACCTGTTTGACTCTGTGATAGAGTTCTTGGAAACTAAAGATACAGAACTGCGCAACAAGCTCATAACATCAAAGAATGATATAGCTTACATGACAGACCTGTATAAATTGTTCAACGACATGAACCTCCAACTGCAAGGCGATGAACTAAATTTAATTAAAACAAAAAATGTCGTTGCTGCTTTCGCGGCCAAACTGCTTCTGCACAAAAAGAATATGGAATATGGGCAGACGTGAGTTTCACAATTTTCCGAATTTATCAGTATCCTGCAGTAACGACGACTTGTTTGCCTACTGCCAACATTTGGAAAACCTCCACATTGACTTCACCGTACGATACCAGGACATTTTAAACTTGGAAATACCAGACTGGGTGTTGGATCCGTTTTCAAATGTCAACACAGCAATGTCACCTCAGCTGGAAGAAGAACTTATAGAATTGACAACAAACGAAGAAATAAAAATAAAGTTCAAAAATGGATATCAAGAATTTTGGCTACAAAAACCGATCCCGCAATTGTACCCTGGATTGTGGTCAATTGTTCAAAGATTTTTGATAGCATTCCCATCGTCATATTTGTGTGAACGTGGATTTAGTGCTGTGGCAACGCTGCTTACTAAAAAGAGAAATCGTTTGCGTGTTACCGAACGTGGCGACTTGCGGCTGTTTTTGAGTAAATTGGAACCTGATATCAACAAACTTATTGAACAGCATCAGATTCAACCTTCACATTAGTTTTTATATAAGAATTGATTATGTTTGTTTTATTTTCAATAAAAGATACTCTGTCCGAATACTATAAAGTTGCTTTTCAATAATCAGTTATAAGTACTTAGCGGTTTTTAAGTATGTTTAAAAAGGGGGGCGTTAAAAAATAATTTATTCTTAAAGTGGGCAGTAGACAAAAAAAGGTTGGGAACCCCTGGGCTAGACGCAAGTGGTTGGGAGATGGTAGTAGCTAATGAGACGACGAGAGTAAATTAATGATTTAAATTTGAAAGTCAAAACAGGTCGATAAACATATTACACATCATTCTCTAAATACTTTTATTTTTGCGATATTTCTTTATAGCATGGTAACACAATGAGATGAATTTTATGTGGTAACAAATTAACTTTTCTTTTTATTTTAGGTCTAGCGATGCTTTGCGGTCTCATAATGTACATAGCCGTATTTAAAACAGAAGTGGGAAGTAAGCTACGTCCAAAATCACAACTTCAACCAGCTTCCTTCGAATACCAATACGGCTACTCGTTTATTTTGTACGTAACTGGAGTAGTTTGTACAAAAATCACCGGAGTATTGGCCGTGCTACTATTCATAAACAGAACCCAATACGAATGGAATAAGAAGAGACTGATAGAAGCTCCTATAGTAGATAACTGTATAAGTTATAACGAAAGAAGAATCGTGCATCAACCGCATCCTTGTAGATTACACCCAGAGGCGTATATAAACTCGAACAGTGCTATCGTGTATTCCCCGTCGATTTCCCATAATCATATTAGTGAATTACCATATCGGATCCATTCCCATCCCAATACTCTTCCTTGTACTTTGCATCCGCGGAGATCTCAATCTAATTCTTTGAAAGACGTTTCCCACTTTCCGGACATGTTTGCACCGTCGACTATATCTTACAACTTCCCTCGACACTTAAGTACGGATAATTTGGGCGGTTTTCCGCGAGATGCCACCACTAATACAGTTAGCACAACGGCCGATATAGATTATGTGACTGACGATTATTCGCCTACAATGCACGAACAGGAATTCGCTCGGTTCGATCTCGATAGATCTCTTAATTTTCGGGCACCCAGTGTTTCAAGTTTGAGAAGTTCCGATCGTCAACCGTATCAAACGGATACGTTGAGAAGGACTACTCCTGTTTAGTTAAGTTGTTGAATTTGTTGTTGTTTGCAGACCGATTGTGTGGTGCCAAGAACTTTTATTACGTTCGTTCGTATGGAATTTATAAATAAATACAACCCTGGATTTACTGTCAATAAAACGTTTTACTATTGGTTTTGATTTATTTTTGTTCTTTCGTATCCTAGCAGCGACATCTACTAGTGAATAGATGAAACTGAAAAGCAAGAAAGAACATGTCTATCATCGGCCATTTTTTATCCAGAGCCAAATTCTTATCGCAATGAACCAAAATTTAGAAATTGTTTACGAAAATTTCACAATTATTTTATTGGATAACTGTATTTTTCTTGACAGCTCAGTTTAAATTGGATTAAAGTAATATAGCAGGCAGTGACCTCTGTATGTCAGTGTACCAAAGTAGAAAGTATTCACTACATTGTCGAGTATTGAATAGTGTTCTGCATATAGTATTTATTACTCTATGGAGTTCTGTACAATGTGGCGTCTCTAAGATATCAATTTACTGCCATATTTAATCCAGAGTTATATACTCAAAAATATCCTTCGGTATACTATGAACTCAATTCTAAGAATTGGAAATTTTTTGGAATTGTTTTATTGAATAATTCATAAGTGAGTTCTTTCAAAATATTTGCCTTTTTTAAAACTGAGTACCTAATAGAACAGGCTGCGACCTCTGCATGACAGTGTACCAAAGTAGGTTGTAATTATTACATATTTCCGCCTCGTATTAAATAGTTTTCTTTACATTTTACTGCCATTTTTGATCCAAGATTATTGAGTTACCATTTTTAGTTCGAAATTAAATTGATTTAATCAAATTTGCGGTGAATTATTCTTACAAAAAAATTTCAGATTAAGATACCTACTATTATCTCACGAACATTCCGTCTATTCCATCAAGAATCATGTTAAATATAATTCAAGGAACAAGGTAGTAGTAGGAGTAGGTAGTATTTTGAAGTGTCTAATCTGTATATTGGAAAAAAAGTACACAACTAGAGAAACACAAAAGTATATTTACTCAATATCGGTTAACAAAAATGCTTCAAACTTATTCATATTCTCAACGTGCCCATCCTGTATAAGAAGTCCATCCTCTATTATAGGGATATGCATTATATCCTGTATATCCACCATATCCATTATTATATGCTCCATACCCACCATATCCTCCATACCCACCGTATCCTCTATATCCTCCATATCCACCATAACCTCCATATCCACCATAACCTCCATATCCCCCCCAACTGGTAGCGGATGAATCTAAGTCAGCATTCGGCACTGGACCACCCAAAGCAACGGCGAAGCCAACAGCCAAAAAGAAGATTATCTAAAAAGGAGCCCAATTGTATCATAAAATTGGATGGTTTCTGTAATGTTGGTGTATGGTCGGTTTTATCATTCATAAAGAAATATTGTACAGATATTGTTTCTTTTTTGTGAGTATCCCGTCACGTATCCATGTCTTCCTACGTCTGACAAGCTCTAGGTAAGCTGTTACATAGCCTAAATATACCACTAGTTGTTCATTTGTGGTAACTGAGTGTAAACAAATAAAAAAGAGTGACCATTTAAAAGTACATTTACATATATTTAAGTACAATAGAATACTAATTCAGACTATAAATAGCTGAAGGCGAATGTAATTCTTCTAAGAAACAACAATGTAAGCTCCAACCGCCATAGTTATATTATTAAGAAAGAACCAACAAATTATGTAAAAATAAGAACACGTGGATACCGACGACGAAAAATTGATGCCTGATGATCAAATGATCTTAACAATATCTTCTGAAAAATATAGGTGTCATCTGCATCGAACTTTTGATGAATATCTTTATAGCTGAGTACACATGACTAGAAAGTCAAGAAAACATTGTTGTATTCTGTGTAAACATTTTTAATTTTTTATAAATGCAAATTATAAAATTGCAATTATAAAAAATTAAAAACACAGAATACAACAATGTTTATTGTTTTCTTGACTTTCGAACTTTTGATCCAACTCCTTTCCACCTTCGAATAAGAGTAAAAACCTCGTATTTACTTTAAACTTTCCAATTGCAGCACCTGGACTTCAATCGGTGTGGAAATATATACAAAGGGTTGAGCTTAGCAATGAGATAGTTGTTTTAAGAAAAATTAGAATTCTAGAAAAATACACATCAAAATGTTCAAGCAGTCAATACAACCAAAACCAAAATGATGTCTTTTTCGATGGGAGGCATTCAGAAAAATAATGTTCCTTTTTATTTTAAAGACAAATTGCTTGAGACTAAAAATGAATTCGAATATTTAGGCATTCAAATATTTCATTCTCTTGCCCTTTCCGTCTAATTATGTTTCAGTTATTTGGAGTTTAAGGTATGCAGATACGCTCGAAAGAGTTCAATTATTTTTCTTAAGAAGAATAATATTATTATCCATAAATACTCCTGATTGTATAGTAAGGCTGGAGACTGGATTTAAAACAACCCTAAATTGGTTGTTCAAAATTGTATGCAAATGAAAATCTATGCCTACTCTAAATTATGTTTTAATGAACAGCTCAGTAAAATTGAGTGTATGAATCATAAATATAACTTGGTGTTTCAAGTCAGGGAACTATTCCAATTTATTGGCCATTGTACAAACATGGTTGCTTGTTAAATGTGCTGAATTGTTCGACAAGAGGACGTCCATTTTATGTCCATCTAATGAACATTTAAATCTAATCATTTATTAGCGTGTGATGTAAGTACAAATACGGATGCATATTGGATGTACCGAATTGTTCGACAAACCACATCCCAATAGCCAAGTTTCTTCCAATGTACATTATTTACTGATGAAAACCAAATTCTTTTGGTGTGAAATAATAGTTTAATTGAGTTTGAAAAGTTGGAGAATGTAGTTGGGCTACCCACTGATAGATGGCGGTATCTACGCCATAAGCTCACAGTTATTGGTTTATCATTTAATGAGGAAAACGAAACTCTTTTGGTGTGAAAACATCATCATTGTATGTCCGAAGATGAACATATTACACGCCCTAAGTGGTATCCGCAGGACATTCAATGAACGTCCATTAACGTCCAATCATGTACGTCCAATGGACGTCCAAAACACGACCGGAAAAGATAACAATTAACAATATATTGAAGAATCTAGATATAGCTGTAGCCCAGAATTGCAAATTTATTGATTTTTGCCCTGCATTTAATAATTCAGGTAGGAGACCTAAATAGTATATTGAAGTATAAGTGGATATTAAGGTCTTTAAAACACGCCGTCGTGCTCGTAATAGAGCAAGTTATCCACGAATACATTACGCTATTTTTTTATTGGTGCACTTTGAAATTATAAATACTGGTCTATAACTACTACAACTACAAGAAATGGAAATCATGGATTGAAATAAGAACTAAATATCAAATGGTTGAATTCGTGATGTATATGATGTATACCTTGCGTTGTCATGGAAATGAGAAAAACATAAACTAATTTGTATTTTGATGGAAGTTCAACCTTTATTGAGTTCTGTGAATGTCAATAGTATTAATTTAAATACCTACCATTTCCTAAGATTTAAAAAATCAAATATTAATATTTCAAACAATACCATTTTAATTTATAAATTTGACATTGTTAAATATTGTTGGAATAAAAGTTTTGACGTTACAAACTACACCTGTCAGATCAATAATAAAAAAATTGTCATTTAGACATGATTTAGATCATAGATCATAGCGTTTTTTAAAGTTCGATTTAAACACGCTGAGGCGTGCTTTAAATAGGTAAAATGGTTCACCAATAAAAAAAGTTATTTAAATCTATCCATTGGAATCACCCCCGTATCATTCCTCAACTACAATAGAGTTTTTAATCAAAAAGAAACTGAAACGCTAATATATACTGCCAAATGTATACTGGAGTGAAACCGAAAATATGGTGAATGCCCAAGAGTGCTTTGGAAAATGTAACACATTATTAGTATATCAAAACTCAGGACATTTATATTAAATGAATAATAAAGATAATTTTTTTAGTAGGTTCGTAGCGTATCTTGCTGATTTTGTGCACTGTTTGTCTAATGAAAATTTTTCATTGTAAGTTATTTATTATCATATTTACCCGAACTCTTTCGCTGTAACTTTGTTTCTAAGCAATAAATATTATTATTATTATGAAAATTAACTTACCTTGAACATTGTTCTAATGTCACTAATAATATAACACAAATTGTCGAAAATGAAGCTGATGCTTCTACAAACGAAATTTTCCACTTTTATACTTATTCCTATTATCAACGGCCTTCCAAAATTTGCGTAGTGGGGTTGAATGTTAAAACGCAAGAAATGTATGAAATAATTTTTTTCGTTTTAATTTTTGATTAACCCATTATAAACAATAACACATGAATATGTATTATTTATTTTTTAACAAATTAAATTATTTTAATAAAAGTTTTTGTTCTGGTAGTTAGGACGTTGAAATTAAGGTCAAAATAAATTTATTAGTCGTAACGGGATGGTCGTTATACATATAATTAATTAGTGAAAAAAAGATTTATTTTTTAACCAGCTTTAATTGGCTTTTTTGTGAAAAAACTGATAGAACATCGCCACTGACTCTATTAACTCCAACCATTGTAAGACGAAGTTTTTTGAGTATTCAGCGTGTCTAACAATAGGTAAGATGTATCGTTGTTGCTAATGCTTATTGATAATTATTTCGATATTGACATATATTCCATTAAATAAAGGAAAAAAGTTAACATAAATTACGCCCTATTTTCATCTTCCGGTGGGAAGTTGCATTTGGTACCTCATTAAACATGAGACATTAGACAAAGTTCTGCATGAAAACGCTTGCGAGGGTTGAGAAAATGGCCCCAAAAGACCAGAAAAATAGGTTTTCAGTCAATATCACCTAAAATATGGCAGTTAGAGATTTTTGGTTCAGATAAAAATTAAAGTTCAGTTAATTTTCTACAAAAATGGTCCTTTTAATTTTTCTCGAAAATTTGACCGGTTTCGAGAAAAACGGCACCAAGCGCACCTCGAATAATGAGCTTCTGTGCTGTATGCCGGAGAGCACAGTCCGTGTATTTACACATCAGCGGGGGGACAAATTATTCAATAACTTTGTGAAAAATGCATATTTTCTCATGATTCAAAATTTATGTGAAAGAGGAATTCTGCTACTATCATACCCTGTGAATTGAGTCACGCTTGACTCTTTTGGCCATATCGGAACACGGGTCAAACTTTCTGCTCCCGGGCAATTTTGACCTCGCCAGGAATTTGTTCCTATTTTTTTTGTATTGCACTAATTTACTCAAAATTTCCTTGATTATGGGTCCTCATAAGGTCCTTTGTCATCCCTGAAATTTGTATACCCTAATTTTTTTTAATTTTCATTTAATCGTTGTTTATTGAATCCCAAATTTTTGCTGTTTTTGGATCGCGGAGAAGTTTTGTGAACAACCATCAATTAAAAATTTATACATGATCCGATTGGTCTCTATGATACATCATTTGAAAGCTAAGAATGTCTACCTTTCGATTGTGCAATTACTTTTTTTGACGAAGTCGTCCATTTTTCAATAAAATTAGAAAACGCGGGCTCAAGGAAAAAGCGCACTTTTGTTTTGGTGGCTTTTTTCTCCCTGCTTTTTATTTCCAACATTTTAACACTTTAACTAGTGTAATGGGGGAATTCCCACCTTTCCATCGATGTATATAAGTCATACCTTTGATACCCCGGGGAAAAACCAGTATATCTAAATGTATACGCTATAATTTATTACTTTCGTTCCTCCGTCGTTCACCGCGCGTGTGCTCTACGTGGCGCTCGTGTCGTCTGCTTATCTATTTGTGGTTCGTGTGAGTCACGCCAGTGTTCGAATTATAAAGACAGCGATAATATGTTATCCCAAGAGGTATAGAATTAGAGGAAACTGTAGACTCAGAAGAAGTTGTTGACGGGGTAGAGCTAGAGGGAGCTCTAGACCCAGAAGAAGTTCTTGACCAAGAATCAGATGATGACTGGTGACGAACAGATTTATGTCATAATTGCAATGTATTTTTATATACTTTTTTCATCAATTCACGGACAATTAACCCGCGAATCTCTTGTACTTTTGTTAAAAATTTCCTATGTAATATTTTAGTCTATAATGTATTATTCTTGTATCATTATATTGGGTTGTCCCGTTCATAAATAAATAAATTAAAAAAAATATATTTTTCTATAATAAATGAGACATGGAGAACGTTTATAACTCGTTATTCCAAAAACCTCAATCAGTCTGGTTGCAAAAAAATTTGCAAAAATTTGCGGAGAATCTGCAAGAAATTGTTGCTGAGTATTATGGGTAAATATTCTTTTCTCATTTATGACACCGAGGATTTTCCCAATCTGTAAAATGTGGTGGCGCCATCTACTATTGGTTTCCACAATCCAAAACATTGAAAATAATGGATTTTCAACACCCCCCAGCTCAAATTTTGTACAAAACTTGCATATTTCACAAGTCTCAAAATTTCCGGTATTTCAACCGATTTTTTTGCAGAAAATATCAATGTTGCGAAAAAAATCATGAGGACCATTTTTGTAGAAAATGACCTGAACTTCAATTTTTATCTGAACCGAAAATCTCTAACTGCCATATTTTAGGAGATATTGGCTGAAAATCTATTTTCCTGGTCTTTTGGGGCCATTTTCTCCGCCCTCGCACGTGTTTTCATGCAGAACTTTGTCTCATTTTGATGATGTACCAAATGCAACTTTCAACCGGAAGATGAAAACAGGGCGTCATTAATGTTAACTTTGCCTTTTTTTCCTCCTTCATTTACTGGACTAATATATATCATCGTCAGAATGGCAGAAGTAACAGTACCACTACTGTAAATTATCTATTGCTTCTTCCAGCGTTTTGTTCAAAATAATTTGTACTAAACGTTCAACGGGACAAATATGACTTCATATAGTTACATATATTTTTTCACTTGTCAATTGCAAACCTAAAATTGTCAAATTAAAACAGAAAAAAACAGATAGAACAAGTAAAATTGTATTGTTCCTTGTTCGACCATAGATTAACTCTCTGAGATCTGATGGTAAACTTTTCGAAGGTTAACCGGTTGGTGAACGTCTAAAATCCCGTGTTACAACCTTTTGAAGTTAACCAATGGTTAACTATAACAATTGTTTAACCTACTGAGTTACAAACATCCTTATGAAGACAGTTTAATGTTAGAGAGCTCTCTAGATTTATCTATTCACTGCCGACTTCATATCGTGGGTCTCTTTAAGTGTCCTCTAATTCTTCAAGAAAGTCTAGTTCTTGTTTATTATAAAAAATATGTATAGTACTTGAAGCTCTGTGTTAGTGAATGTAATTGAATATCTTCTGTATGCTCCTTGTGGCGTATCTATTATTATTTTTCGTTAATTTATTGGGAAATTAAACCACAATATTTTTTGTATTGTTATTCCAAGTAGATGTTTTGTGGAGGATTTAGGATTTATATGGCGAGTGTTCATTGTGTCTGATTTGAAAATTTCGACTGGTTTGACCAATATAGACAGCATTTTTTTTTATTATTATCCGCATCGACCTGTAAGGTCATTAGCGGTTACACAGTGTAATACATACTATATATATATATATATATATAAAGAATTCAAAATTTACAAATAAATGTTCAAGTTAACTTCAATTATATGATAGATGAAAACACTTTGTATTATTATATGTACATACAGTTTAGATTTTGTATAGTGCATTAACACTTGTTAAAAAAGCAATAACTCTCGTTGGATTCGACGCACTTCCAATGGCTTCGCTAATATTCCCTGGAATCCTATGGGCTCTACGTTGTAGATCATACATAGGGCAGTCGATTAGGAGGTGATGAACGCTGATAATCTCATCGCATACATGACAGAAAGGAGGATCGTCTTTTGTAATTAAGTGCTGATGAGTGAATCTGGTATGTCCTAAACGTAGCCGTGTTAAAATTACCTGGTTTCTTCTGTTTTCAGTATACATCTGCCAAGGTCCGAAATTGGATTTGTTATATTTCAATTTCGATTCTGAGTTATGCCAATGTGAGTTTATAGTTTCATGCTAAATACATACGTTCTGAAATTGTAATATTAAAATATGATTTGTTTTTGAATTTATTAAAATTATGACGCGTACACTTGCTAAACACACAAAATGTGGAGATTATAATGCGTATGACTTGGTTAGCACAATAATAAAGAGAGGTTATAGTGCGTACTTGCTAAAAATACAAAAGCATTTATTATTATTATCTGTATATAATCGCACATTGCAGCATGTAATACCTTTCTTCGCATCTAATACACATGAGAGCTCATGGCAGCATGTGTTGAATGCCTTGATATAGACGCGTAGGTTGATGGTTCGCGCCCGGACTATGGTGAAAATTTTTTCAATTTATTTGCTTTCTATAAGAGAGAAAGATGCAGACAGAGAAACACGCGAGGCCACACAGCTTACAAAAGCTTCCTATATCAAAAAGTGTCGTGACAACTTTTGGTAAGAATTTTATCCATCTAGCCTCCTTTCACAACGCGCGATAAGGAACTTCGTTCCAAAAAAAATAAGTAATGCCACAAGGAACTTACAGAAGATATTCAAATGAACGCATTCGATCAAAATGTACGTAATTTGTTTCTTTGGCATGTTTAATATCTGTTACTCCTAGCACTATTGGCTTTAGACCTTGTAGTACCGTCATTTTGTAAAATCAATCTTTTCTGTTAGATAAGCAATAAGCAGTCTTACTTGTATGCACTACTTATTCATCTGCGTAAAAGTCTTTCTGTTAGAAGATTCTCTAGTAAGGCTGCCCATAGTAGTGGTGATAGCACCTCTCTTTGTGGACATCCGTCAACCCGCACTTTCCTGGATGGTGATTTCTCCCAGAGTGTTTCGTTCAGTTCATACGAGTCTCCTCTGTCTATATAGTTTTACTATTCTCAACAGTTTTTTCAAAAAAATTATTCAAAAAGGGAAATTTTGGAATAAAACAACACTGTTTACAAACTTTTGTATATTAATTATATAATTACAAACTAAAAATAAATGTACAAAAATTTTACCAATCATTTTCACATCTATTTACATCTAAGGTCGACAATACATTATACATAAACGTCAAATAAAACTTAAATTTCAATATTTTGCGCGAGATCAGTCTTAATGTACAAATAAAAACGTTGTACTATACAAAAAAAATGCTACACAAGATTACAGACATTAATTACTAAGTACTGGCTCCAATATAGACAGATATTTAAAGTAATGTGCACTTGACTAGTAACAACAACAATATATATACAATTTCAAGTAAATACTGGGTTTGGCAGTCATAAAAAGTAGAGTAGGTACCTACTCTAGAATTAACAATTTTCCTCTTACAACTTCAAGGATTCCATTCCAAATACTTCACATACACAGTGTGTGTTTCCTTTTTATGAATGAAAATTTGTTTAAAAACCCAGCATAAATACATTTTATTTACATTCTATATACACTCACTTAAAGATAAGTGGTCTGAGTCTGATACGTCCGCACTCTAACAGTGTCTCTAACAATCACCTGTTGTTACACCATCGTGACATTTCTTCTTTTCTTCTCCCCCGAATTGACAGAGCTCAACGATCCCTGTAAACTTTGATTAAAAGGTTCTCGTCTATGCATCGAAGCATAAATAGGATGCGGTTGTACATCGTAAACGTCATAGTTGCCAGGATATCTGCTGTCACTAAAAACGGGCAATGGAGGAACTGGAGGAGGTAGATGTCCTTGAATGTAATGCTCTGGCATTTGATGACCGTTCAAGCTCATATGATCCATATGTTCACCATTCATCATCATTTCTTGGTGCTGCAGCATCTGTTCTTGATTTTCCATTGGGCTGCGTCTTCTTTCATGTTCGTGTAATAACTGGGAAGCGCTCCAGGAATTGAAGGGGCTTAAAATTTGATTTCTGTTAATAGTATTATTCGAAATTACGCTGACCCCTTCGTAATTCATATCACGTTGCTGTTGATGCTGCTTAAGCTCTTCAATTAACTGATGCTCTTGTTGGTTCACCAAAGAAAAGCGTTTCTTTGTATCATCTTCATATCCATAGTTGCTAACGGGAACTCCAACTTGATGAGGATCTGGTACATCGTTTCCTACGTAAGTTTGAGTAGATGTGTTGGAATTGTGTTGAGGAGAGCTCGGGATTATGGTAATATTGGAGTTTAAGTTGTCTTTTTTAATTCCTTTGCAGGATTTTGGATTATCTCTGTTCCTCCTTTTCACGACGCAGCAGTAACAATATAGAATCAAAAGTACTACAAGTACAATAAGTCCGATAACTACAGGTAGGATGAGTTCCAGTCCGACAGACATGCTTTTAATACTTGGACCTGCAGTTTCTATATCAGGTGAATTACCGTTGTTAGGCCAAACGGAATGTTCGTTAATGGAATGTGTAGGTGGTACCGTTGGAGGTGGTGGAGGAGATGGAACAAACACCCTAATCCAATTAGATATCGGTCCTGATATATTAGACGTTGTTTTGGAGTATGATTTAACAGCAAAATACAAAGTTTGGTCCAACAGTTCTTTTTTATTATTAAAATCTAGCAGGAAAGTAGTTTCTGATCCAGGAGAAAGTGGAAACGGTTGTCCTTGATCCCATAACGTTGCTGCTGTTTCGTATTTGTCTAAAATGTCCAAAACCGAAGTGGCATAACGAATTTCGTAATGTGAAACTGAATCACCACCCATGTCTGGTGAAGTCCAAGATAGTCTAGCTTTTAAATCGTCGGGTAATATTTGTGCTTTCAGATCACCGATTCTTCCTGCTATAATTTGACCCGCCACTGCTATGTCTTCTGCTGTTGCTATTATCGTAATCTTCGAAAGAAAACGTTGAAAAGGAGCTAAGGGCTGGACTCCATTTGAAGTTATTGATGTGCCACAGCATGGTTCACCTGAAAAATAAAAAAATTAAAATTAGAGTTGACGAAATCATTCGGAAAAATTGGATGAAATAATAGAGAAGAGTAACTTTGGTTATAATCAATGTCAAACTTACCGTTTGCTTTAGAGCTGCTCGACCAAGTATAAGCCGTATTTCCATTATCAGTAGCCATAACTTCAAAGTTGTACAAACCGGGTCCCCATTCAGCAGCACTGAAATATCTTGTGTAAACCCCATCGCCTCTAGTAACATCCGGATCTCCAGAGCCAGTATCTAACAGTTCTATTTTAGTCCTGAGTGGTAAAGATCCATTGACACCAGGTTTTGTAACGGTTACTTCAACTTTGGCACTGTGTATAGGAGAATCTCCGTATTTCAGCTCTGCTAGTAGGAGAAGAGGTCCATGCGGGACGTTACGGTGTGTTCTGAACTTAGCCGTTACTATTGGAGCAAAAATAGATTTTGGTGTTGCCATAACTTGAATGAAATGAGGCTGCGGATTGCCAGGATAAGGTTCAACGACGTAAGTCCATGTACCAGTCTAAAAAGAATTGATAACTGTTATTAATCGTTAACCAGATTTGGAGGTGATTAAAAGAATAAGGTACGCTTGCTTGGTACACCCAAATTTCCAAGATGGATGTAGGGATGTATAAAATAGATTTTTTCCACTACTAGCTGTAAAGTTGACAAGACAATCATTGCTCCTTCTAGCTAACTGAGAAGTTGAATTTCTCTATTTGGTTAATCATTTTTTTTCATTATTAATCTAGGTCAATAATAGACAAATTCAAATATTTTGAGAATTCAGGGATGTAGTTCAACAAAAACTTGTGCAACATAATTTTGTATACCCAGGAGATTGTCTTTAACATATTTGCGGCTTGCTGCTAGTTTGAAATTCGCGCTCAACCAAAAATGACTGACGAGTATTCGTTCATAATATATCTAAAACTAACAGTGTACTTGTCAGTAGGCGACGGGGTGAAGGCTTCTCGTGGTGCGTTTGTGAATTATTTTTAATTTTTGTCTTTAATTTGGCTAGTAGTGGAGAAAGTTGTATAAGTATACACCATGGTAGTGAAGACATTTCTAAGCCTTGCACCTTATTCCGCTTCCTTATGCCTCTTGGCAAAGCCACTCGCGAAATTATTTTGGTGCTCGGTCAATAATAATAGTCTTCACCACCTTGGTATATAATATAGTATAGTTAATAACTTACCTCAGATATGTTGGCATTTAAAGTGATCATTTTGAAGTCGATGAGTTTATCATTTCTGCTTGAATAAATTTGGTGACTCGGACTGATCAATTTCAATCCTTTAATCAGAGGAGTAACAGTATTGTGAGTGTAAAGAGTGAATTGGGCAGGTTCACCCATACTAGGATCCAACATGAAGCTGCCAGTAACAGATGTACGACCATCATCGGTAATAACTTTCCGGTGTATCTCCATAGGTAATTCAGTTTGACTCTTAGCGCTAAATTTCAATACAATATCATAGAGAACATTGTGAAGCTCAAAATAAGTAGTCAATAAAGTAGTGTCTACGTTCAATTTTTCTTCAAAAATCGTATAGTCAGCACCACCTGTCTCACTAGCTAGAAATCCCAAAGTGTTCGGTCTTAGCACATCCGGATAGTTGATAGTAGCTACTTTTATTTTAAACTTCTTCAATTCGTCTATGGTAGCTTTCAAACGGTTATCTATTGTCATACCAGTAGCTACTACCACGATAACATTGTTAGCAGCGCCATCTGTTTTAGTTCGTTCGGTAAGCATTGTCACTGCTTCATTTATAGCGCAGTGTAGACATACTGGTTGCATACTTTCATTCGGTGTGTATGGAAGTGAAGAGTAAAATTTATCTCTATTATTATTACCGAATCTATCGTTGGTTACTTTAGCTGGGACGATGTTCAAAGCTCTTACTGATTGAACGGGATCTGATAGTACCATTCCGATTTCTGTGTTTTCTGGTAGTACGTATCTCGCCCACTGTCTCATGGCCAGTCGTAAATAACTCCACGATTCTCTTTGCATCATATCTTTGGAGTTTTCAATGACGAAAACGTATCTGGTGATGTTTTGTTTTTTGTAAATTATTCTTGGAGTGGTATCTGTGATTTGGTTGCCGCTTAAAGAGTTTTGATTGTTTCTAATGAAATCTTTGTGGTTGATAATTACGTCTAACACGCTGCGTCTTTCGCAGAAGAAGTTGTGTTTAGTGGGGGCTAAGCGGTTGTGGTTGCCTTCGTCACAGAACATTGAAACTGATGGGATTTCCGGGGCGAACATTATGCTCGATCTAGCTTTTTCGTCGACCATTTTAGTTTTGTTGTACACAGCTTGTTTATCGGAACAGAGCCTGAAAAAAATTTATATCAGTCACTATTCTATTTAATACATTTCAAGAACGTTATTTTTAATACTTTTATAAATATTGACTCACCCATTATCTTTTATTGGTAGGTCGGAACATCCGGTGATTTTGACTTGTTTTGTTTGATCGTCATAATAGCAGATGGGGTAGACGGGATCGGTTTGGTAGCCTTCTTCGTCGAATACGCCGTAACGGTACTTAGCGAATTCTTTAACCAAGCTCCGTCCTAAAAGATTAAATCAAAATGTTCAATGCTTAGGAAGTATTTATTGACTTAATCCTAAAGACTGTTATTGTCAATTCGGTTTCGAGTATAAAAATGTGTAGTTCTATTCCTACATGCAGAGTTAGCGTATAAATGTAGTAAAAAGCACCCCACGCTATTACCGTGATGACATGACATGACATTATTGAAATTAAATTTTTGGTCCTTCGAGCCCAATTTTTTTATAATTTCATCTACATACTTCACATTATAGTAGGTAGTTCAATTTTTACAGTGTACCAATATTTATTATGGAACATAAATTTCGCAAGCAAAATTCTTAAATTCTTCAATAATTATTGCGGTTCACATTATTTAATAGCTTTTTATTTTTGATTTATTTTTTTATCTAAAGTATTTTTAATCCTTTTTTTTTTCTTATAACGTTCTAATTTAAATTAATTGGTATCAAATGGATATTAGGAAGATAAATCTTTAAAAAAAAGTGTACATAATCACTTAATACGACAAAAACGAGATGGGTGCGATTTTAACTAATTTGGGACTAGATAAACCATCCTTTTTTTAAAGAGAAAGTCCAACAAATGTGGGTAATTTAAATATTATATTATAATTCGAAAATATGAGTCTATTTTTAAAAATTTTTATTATAAATGCATATCTTTATGATAAAGTATATCGGAAATGACAATAGAAAATGGTTTTGACTCTGCATTGGTAGCAGCTAGAGAAGTGGCAGAAGAAACTGGACTTACAGAAACGACTTTTAAGTCTCCAAGAATTAGACGAAAGAAGAAAATGTTTGACTATGAAGCAACTGACGGGGTTCATGAACTAGCGCCGAAAGAGAACAATACGTGTCAGCTGTGAGCCACGATTTGAAGCCTTGAAACAACAGGAAAACATTTTTGGGTTTTTGTACAACGTATTGAATGTGTCGTCAATGCCAGACAAAGAACTTTTAAATCATTGCAAAGACCTTCAAACTGCTCTTACCGACGGGAACCAACGTGACATAGACGGACTGGAATTGTTTGAGGAACTAAAAATATTTCCAAATGTTGTGGAGGAAGCAGACAAGAAAAGCGAGGAAAAAGGCCAACTCAACCAAAGCGGAATACTTAGGGCATTGAAGTTCATCACGATTAACAACCTGAGTGATATATATCCCAATCTATTCATCGCCCTAAGAATTGTGTTGACCATTCCTGTCACTGTTGCGGAAAGGAGTTTTTCAAGATTGAAGCTTATCAAAACTTACCTCCGCAATACCATGACACAACACCGTCTTTCTTCACTAGCAATATAGTCAATTGAAAATGAAGTATCACATAGTTTAGATTTTAAAGCTTTGATTGATGATTTTGCTCATAAAAAGAGCAGGAGAGTACAGTAAATAATTATGAAAGTAAAGGACGTAGGTTCTTATTTTAGACAATTTTTTCTAGGAAATATAGAGATATAACACTGACAAAAAGTACTCTAGAGAGGCTTGAAATGTATAATTTAGCACCTAAATTTTCAAAATTTTCCGGGGAAGGGCCCCCCCTAATATCACCTTGCGCAGGGCCCCGCGGCGGCTGGCGCCGCCACTGAATGTATTACCCTTCATATTATTACATTTTTGGACGTAGAAGTTTTAGATTTACTTTGTACCGAAATGAATACATTTCTTGACAATAAATTTTACAATCAAAAACTGTACAAAGAGTAACTTACCTAAATTATTATTCCGTTTCAATAAACCTTCGTATCCCAAATATATTTGATCCCCAGGCTGTCCACATCCCAATGACTGTTGGGTCCAAATACTTCCCCTAGCAGGATCGCTGGGTAGAACAGTAATATCGGATGCCTCTCCGGAAGAGGACAATATGGCAGAGGAGACGCAAGAATCCGGCCATGTTACGGGAAGTATGACAGTTGCTGAACGTAGATATGCACGGCTATCTAGTGCGGAAAACATGAATTGCGAAGCTGTAGTAAGCGTAGCCTGTAAAAAAAAATTTCATAATTATAATTTGGGGTGGAAAATAATTTATTTGTACATAAGTAAAATAATGCAAGCGGGTTGTGTGATTTTTTTGTATTAAAATTTGCTTAGGTAACATACCCTTTTTAAACAAAAAAAAAACAAATAATATTTGGAAGTAGATTGTCGGAAGTGTTGCAATTGTATAAAATAAAAAATTGTTTTGTCAACGGTACTTCCTCAAGCTACTACCTTACTAGATGTTTTCTATTATTACCTCCCAAATATTTACATAGTGCTTAAACATAATTTTATTTCAAATTTATTACAGTCGTATAGTTTTTCACAACAGGATATTTAAGTGCGTGGGCTTAATGTAAACAGTTGATGTACCGCAACTTAGTAGTCACGTACAGTGGCGGCTCGTTGTATACACTAGAAAAGTAAGGACTACTTGACATGGAACTTTACAACATACAGTATGTGGTGCAATGCAAGATGCATTTATCGAATAC
>CAJUYG010000946.1:20866-70567 GCA_910591675.1 Galerucella calmariensis | reverse complement strand
TATTACTCCTCGTACTTTCTTTACAGACTATATTGATTGGAAAGACATAATAATTAATATTTTGACTTAGTAAATCCCATGTATTGTAGAAAATGCTGCTATCGCAAAGATACGTGCAACCCAGCATATAATACGGCTCAGACTCCGTTTCACGTTTCACTTAATAAGAAGGCACCTGAAGTTTGCCAATTGTCTTGTGCAGAAATCAAAATCAGTCTTGTTTATCTATGTCGCCTCGTAAAGATCTGCTTGATTATACTCACAAAGTTCATTTGATCCAAGGGTTATTCATTTCGAAAACCAGAATCATTGGATTTAACTATAGGGTTATTTGAAATTTTGTTTAACAACCCGTACCAACAAAATTCAGTTACATTTACGCAAAATGGCCATGGAAAATTTCAATCTTGCGTAAATAATCAATGCCTTGTCCTCCTTTTGAAACCCTATGGAAGTTTCATGTTCTCCAAATAATTATTTATTGGCAAATTCAAAATTGTAATTTGATATAATCCGTGCAGTATGAGTTCCGGAAGTGTATATTTTTGAAACAATACGTTATCATTGTAACAATTACGTCTTGAAATCAATGATGTGTGTTACAGAACGCTTAGTTAACGCCTATATTATTAAAACATCCAATTTTGTTATGTATCAAGCAATTGGTTATGGATGAATACATTCTTTAAATTGCAGGATATACCCTAGTGATATCATCCGATAAGTTTTATCAATAGAATCTATTTATTAACATTTTATTTATTATATAATTAGAGGTTGATTGAAAAGTTGCTTTTTTGTACGAAATCAAATTTTTTTAAATAAAGAATATTAAATGTAGGTAAGTGAAATGGAAAATGTTTAACTTTCCAGCGATATATCTCAATAAAACTATGAGTTACAATTTGTAAATACTTAACTTACAAATATTAATTATATGAAAAATTCTAGCTCAGGCTTTAGTATTAAATGTTATTTACATGCTTTATAGTATAAATAACTATTACGCGCCCAAATCTTGTCTACATTTCATATTTTGTTGGTTATAAAGTACTGACTAACCCATAGATGTTGGCAGAGATAAAAAATCAACATTCAACATATTTCGATCTCCTGCAATATCTTAAACCGTTTAAATATATTATTCTGGTATTTCTTTTGGAAAGATAATATAGAGACTTAAAGTTCCGTGACTGTTAACGTAAAAATGCTAATACAAAAAAGGCCCTATAAATATATCGGACCATTATTCTGTTCGAAGTCCTAAGACTGGTTCGAATCGTGACTTTAACTCACGATTTTCGAGCTTCTTCGACGAATCAACACAAAATATTGCTCTCGATTACCTTCAAGATTACAAAAAGTTTAGTTCCTTTGTTCAAGTTTATACGTTTGAACTTTTCAATACTATTTCGTGTCAAAAATATAATTGACAGAAATGAATTGGGCTCAAAGCTTTTTCTGTGACCAAACGACAAAAAATTATAATATATATTATAGTTTTCAATCCTCTTTCAAACGATATAAGTTTGTTGACATACGAAAAGAAGCACAGAAATTGTGACAATTTGGATGATTTCACTTTCCCCTATCTTAGAATATAGAAAAATAAAATGCTACTTCCTCATACAATTTTTTGTCCTATCTATTTTCTCACTCACTTAATCTAGCCACTGTATTTTTAAATCTTTTCCAATCATTGTAAATTCGTATTTTACTGAAAAGGTAAATAAAATCATCATCATTCGGTTAACGGTCTTAAGCAGGCGCCCGAGCCAAAAAAACAAGTTTTTAAATACAACTGAAACTTTGACCTCTTCACCCACGTGCTGCGTGTTTTTTCCGTGGAATAAGAATATGTCACATTGCCGAACTTTGATTAACCTTTCAAATGGTATTCGAAAGAATTAAAAGATAATCTAGGCGACAGGGTACCGAAGAAAACTCATTTGAATACATTAACGGTAGATTTTCTTTACAAAAACACTATTTAATAGACACTAATTGCATCTTTGTGAAACTGTTTAGGATAAATATGTTGTTTGTTTACTGAATTATTTAAAAATATTCAGAATTTTTTAAATACATCGATTTAGGTATAATGTATTAGAAGAGTACGAAATCAGAGGTATATTGTGGATGATATTAGTCGCCTTATTGTCATGGTAAGGTCTGGTAACAAAAGGTGCAACCAGGCACTGGACATTATCAAATTGGCTTCATTCTCAAAAATACTACTCTGCTTTGTAATGTGAGAGAATAACGAATCATTATTGAGCTGCAAAACCCAGTGGTGTAGGAGATTCCAGTACGACCATTTTCCCAGGTCTTCAATATAGCAACACTTTTAATATGAGAGCAGATGAATATCTCTTTCAAGAGACAATACATTAGATTTAATGAGGAGGTTATCATTATCCCATTTCACTAGTCTTCAGAATCTAGATTGCATATCCAGCAACAAGACTCTTTATGTAGCGAGCCAGCCAACCTTTCATGAGTTGTTTCACCTGTCTCTGTCCTGAAGAGATTCATAGCCACCGCAGAGATTTCTGTGCCAAAGAATTGTATTGAATCTGTCTGGCCATTTCATCCGCCTTTTTGTTGTCTGTATGATCATCGTGCTTCGTAACCAGGCTACCGTACCGGTCTCCGAGTGTATTAAGAGCACGTGTTCCCTTATTAGCTTAGAATAGACCTCTATGAAATGAAGTGTCTTTAGCACAGCTTGGTTGTCTATGAAGTTGGCGTGCTCTATCCTGCATTTTAATTCCTTCAATGCAGTGGTGGAGTCGCTGTTACTTCCGTTTAGAAAGTTGTCAGGTACCTAGATACATTCACTGGAATCCTTTGTCCCAGATCTACAATAATCCTTGGAACCATCTTCATACAAGGTTGCCTCAGCCTGTATATGTTCATCTTTTTTCCAGTCTTCCTGGAACTTATTATTAAAGCTCCGTCTTGAGGATGATCTGTCAATGGGTTTCCCCAATAAGTCCTCCTCCAATCGATAAGCATTCGATAGCCAGAGCCTAATGTGTATTTGGATTGTGTTGTTGAATACACAAAGGGTTCTTCTACATAACATAATAAATTCTACAAAACCGTTAGTCTAACATTCATTACTTTGGAATAATTGAACGAATCGCGTACCCGATAATATAAATCCGCTTTTCGAGATACCTTTCAATTTAAAATGTTATTAGCGATTGCAATTTTGCGGCGCGTTTGTAACATCTTCTACGTCTAAGAATCTTCTTACCGATATGAGTTCGTGAAAGTGGGTCGAAGATACAAACGGCACAGATCTTACTGAACGCACAACCATAACCGGCCTAGCCCTTTTAACATTTACAATTAACCAGAAGTTATTTAAAACATTTTGTTATTTTTCATACGTCTTATTATTCCAAGTATAGAGTTTGTTTATTTTCATTTTCTTGTTATTTTTAGGATGTGTAGCTAGAATGGATGTCAAAATTATGACAATCCAGACAAAATTTCTTAAAGCCACTTCCTGTGTTCTACATAAAAGATTGGAAATACTTTGTTTATAGGGAATTAATAGGCTTGTTGCTTGACTTAGCAATCTTCACAGTCGTCCAGGAATGTTAGGCTTTTCCTACTAGGTAAACAATGTACCATTTTATGAAAAATAAGATGTCGAATGACAGATTGACGTTAATAATCGACAGAAAAAGAGATGGAGTGTTGAAAAACCATATTTTTCATATGTGAAAATACTTTTTCGAAATCTTAACATAAATTTATCGATATATCAACTTCTGGTTTATCGAGGGCATTTACCTCTATTGTATATCAATAAAATAATTATTATTTATGTAAAAGATCATTAAATAAACATTCTTGATTGATAAAAAGCATTCCAAGAATGTTTAAGTTTATTATCTAAAAACTGGAAGACATTTTGTATGATGCAACTGTTTGTTTCAACTGAAATTTGATATGACTTTATAGACAACATTTTAAGTGATAACATTGCATTTTTTTAAATAAAAGATAATAATATACCTTTAAAAAATTGAAAAAATGATAAGCTTTTGAAAAAAAGAATCTTACAGTAATTTTTATTGTCAATTGAAATTAATCATTCTTTAAAAAACCAAGCTGGAACTGTGTTTTATTACTGAGTACTGCCCTGGAAACAATTTCTATTATGTTTAAAATTATTGACTCTTCAGCATTCGTTCATCGCTGTTTAACCTCTTGAAAACTTTCCCATACCCGAGAATTTTAAAAATGAAAATGCAGTTACCAAACATGCTTTCGAAGATGCGTTTATTCCTTTACTTAATGCATAAATTGAACCTTGTATTTTTTATATTTTCGCTTTATTTTTATCAAAAAAGGTCAAACTTGATAACGAATTCTACTTATTAATGAATAGGTAGTTGTCTAATTGGAAAGTATAATAATATTTTGTAGGTTAATTCCTTTTTTTATAGTATGATAAATAATTTTCAAGTTCTCACGAATTTGAGCTAAGTACTACAAATAAAAATAATGTTGGTAGATTATTTATTTATAATGTAACAGTACCAATTCAACAAGGTTTAGGAAGCGCTAAAAATAGAGTAGTAAAGTAGTTGGACAGTTCTCAGCAAAAAATACATTTAGATTTTGTTCCATAAGAACTTTTTTAAAACTTATTCATTTTAAGAAAAAAATTGCCACACAGCTTATGGTATTTTTCGAAATATAGTTATAGAAAATATATCTCGAGAAAAATGTTTTCCGTAGTTGGAATTTCATTTAATCAAAAAACGATTATGCTATCAACATCGACTACTTAAGAATATAATCGAATAATATGGTTTGTTTACTCCTACATGAGATCAACTCAATTTAAATTTAACCCTGAGCTATGTCCTTGTTAGGATGTTTTAAAAGGAATGAAGAAGTTGTTAGAATTATGAGTAAGTCACTGGTATTGACTAACAGTATTTTATATTTTTAAATTACAGTCGTATCCATTAAAAAGAACCTATCATTAACTTTATTACAAGATAAAGATAAATGGTAGATTTCTCAATTTGTAAAATGAGGCTAAACAAACAACTGGAAAATTATATTTAATAAGCAAAAATATGGGAAATGAAGAGAATATTGAATTCGATGGGTACAAAATTGATCATCATCGATTTTTGTTAGGATTTTGATTCTACAAATTATTTAAATACGTTAAGAAGAAATTCTCACATACTTTATATAATATAATTATTCGTGCCATATCAATTTGGAATAACGCACGATTTTTTTAAATATACTGACCTTGAAATGCATTAACTCCTATTAGTTAAAGCAGCCATTTTAATGTTAGATTCTAGTTTTCTCACTCACGCTTTTTTACAGGTGTATTCAAATGTATTAGATTAATTGCTTCGGTAAATTTTTACTATCGAGAAGAAAAGTTTATTCACAAATGCGGCTGATCCAAATTAAAATATTATTATGAACATTATTTTTTTTGTTTTTGTGTCGGGCAGGTAATTTCACCTAGTTTAGGGTCTTTTCTTTTATCAAGACATTGACAATGAACTTACGGTAGTCAGTGACTTGCGCTGGAAATTAAATAGAGTGTTTTGAATGAATAATTTTATCTACGACCACCTCTAAAATTAGTCATTTACGAACCAAAAAAAATGTGTGAAATCATACATTATACAAACGTTGAAAAGCGTGCGTAAATGAACAACGCCATTTATATGGGACTTTCATTATAACACCCAAAAGCGTGCGTAAACGACCAATGCTTTTTAAATGGGTTTTTCATTTTAACACGCTTTTTTAGCGACGTAATTATGGAGTTGCCTTGAATTTGGTCGTTTGTTGTATAAACTTTTGTGCTGTCAGTAAATTTAGTGTCAGACATAGTGAAAAATATTTTCTGTTATATTTAAAATTTTAATTACACTTTTGCTCACCACCTGTAACTAGAATTCGTTGTGTAGGTATATATTTGTTTATAGAAAATTTATTTTTATGTTTTCAACCCCTTCAGAGCACTTTTTTTTAGTTTTTCTCCATGTGGTCGTAGATAAAGTTTGTGGATAAAGTTTTGTATGACACTTGTGCGTGAAGTACTTTTGTGCACTCGTTGCGAAAAAGGGACTTGCTACGTTCGTGCCTTGTATTTTCGCAACTCGTGCGCAAAAGTATAACTTTACGCACTTGTATCATAAATAACTATTATTTATTGCTCTTCGGATTCATGAATAAACTAAAAATAGGGAGAAATTATTATTTTGAAGTCATTTAATATTTTAACCTTTGAACCAAGTGTTTAGCTTTAGGGCCGGATTAAAGTGCAATGCCGCTGTGGGCCCCAAATTTTTGCCGCCCCTATCCCATGTCATTGCACTACAATGTTACACTACACACATGTTATAAATAAATTAATGGTGCTAAAAAGCAGAAAAACATTGAGGGCCTTTTAGGGCAACGTAGTTTTAATATTAAGTAAGGCTTAACAACTGTTAATCCTTGCTTACCATTTTTTGCAATTGCAACAAAAGAATTAAGCTTTACCGATACTCGAAATTGTGTTAAAAGTATAAATGAATAGAACTAGATGGATCTTATTTTTGCAATATATACTGGTAATAGGGCAATTTGTACAGGAAAAAAAACAACTAAATGAAATACATCTATTAATAAACAAACGTAGATAATGATTTATAGAATCAATAATTAGGTAAGTGACCACATTATTTTTCTTTAATTAAAAAGTTTTTTGCGAGCTTTGGCGGAAGCAAAATCAGGAACTATGTCGTTGAAATCTATAGTATTCACTAGATGTGCTTCAATGTGTAGAATTGCTAAATGATTCAGTTTTTCATTTGACATTGTTGACCTCAGAAAACTTTTGTTTTATCACCGAAAAAGACCTTTCGGCCGAACAATTCGTCACAAACAAACAGAGGTACATCCTAAACGCAATGTCCAAATTGGGGAAACTATTCTGCAGATTCTTTGTCCCTATTAAATTTGACATTTGTATACCATCTTTACTGTGAACAATGTTTGTTGTATTCTTCTGTTCACATAAACACCAAAATTGGCTTCTACCACTTTTTTTTTCTGAAGTAAATGAATGTAATTTTTCTTGTATATATCGATTAAAATGCATACACTCAGAAATAAATCTAAATCTAAATCTTCGGGATAAGAAGTTATAAGATTTTTCGCATACTTATCAAATTCTATTTGGGATATATTTTTTTGATAAAGGCACTCTAATATTTTAAATCTTTTAAATGTTTCCTTATATCCTGTGCGTCTCAAATTCTATAAGGAAATAGTTACAAAACTGTTTTTATGGTTTTTCTAATAACTTTAATTTTTTTACCGAGAAGCATTTGCCGCCCCTCAAATGTTGCCGCTGTGGGCCCGGGCCCCACGGGCCCCTTATGATGATCCAGGACTGTTTAGCTTGTGGAAGAGGAAATATACAGGGTAGATAGAAACATCTGACAATTTGTTTCATAATTAATATCATCAAAATGTAGTTTTCAAATAAATAATTTACTGTATTTTTGGAAAATATATACGAGAACCACACCTTTCTTCATTGACAATGTTTTGTTAACTCGGCATCAGGCCTTAAGGATTTGGTAATAGAAGTTGATAAATCTTTTTGGTATTTAAATTGATCATGATGACATAAGTCGAAATGAAATATATTGGAACGGAGCTTAATTTATTTTCAAAAATTTTTTTTTTTCATCATAAACCTACCATAAAAATTTCACAAGAGATCCATGTGTATGATAACATGTTTAGAAAAGAGTTTTACTTATTTTAAACGTCGTATTTTAGTTTTTTACATTTCAAAACAAAATTAATGTTATTTGTACCTGCTTTTCATGCACAATGGTCATAATAATATATTGACGTAGCTTCACTCAATGACTGAATAACAATCGTTCATAACCTTCGAATATTCGCAAAAGTTTGAAACTGTTTATTATTTTTTCTTGTTTAAAAATAGCCGTGCCGATACCATTGTGATTTTCATATTCAGTTTTTTATTAATGAATAGTTTAATCATAGAATGAGTCATATATACATTTTGCGTGGTGATATTCAGCTATTGTTGAAAAATACATTTTTTTAACGTGATGCTTATTTTTGATTCACTTTAATAATGACTGTATGATTATTATTATGATTATTATTCGAATTCGTCCATTTGGAGCACGCCAGGTGCAATCAGTGTTTTTTGATTTTTGATTTTTCTCTGTGTTTCATTACTTACGATTAAGTTCTCTTTTTTTTTGTCAGACTGAACTGTTTCTGGTTCGTATCTTTAATGAGTATTCTTCGGACGAACTTTCCAATTGAAAATCTTATTCCTAAATATTTTCCTGTGCAAAGACTCTTTTATTTCATTATTACTTCCAAGTTTTGATTGTCAATTTAAAGGGATTACTGTAGTTGTGCCTGAATTTATTATTTAAAAGAATAATATTTTGTTATAAAACTTTTTGAATTAATCTGAAGGCAGATCTCATCTTTTAAAAGGTTAATAAAAAAATAGTTTCATATATCGTCAACCTCATTAAAAAAAGGAAATCGATAACTTGTTTTCAATTTCTAAGTCATCATAATCTAGCCATCAAAAACTATAAAAATAATACTATTTATAAACTCATCTTTACCAGAAATTATTTTTAAAACATCCAAAATATCAGAGAGGTAGCCTCCAACGTACTTTATGTTCTCGTTATTATCGATGAAATCCGAAAAGTGAATTGGTGAATTCCATTAACTTAAGTGTTGGTAGTGACATACGAGGATTGAAACTTCTGTTGATGACAGAATGATTACATAGATTGTATGTAGACTTTCTATAAAGCTATCCCTTTGGTGTAACTTTGTGCAATACAGACGTATTGAAATACTCGGAATATAGAAATTTGAATTTTAACATAGTCAAGAGTGAAGTGGATGTTTAAAAATAGCCCAGGTTTCGAAAAGACACTTCTCAACGCATGTTTCCTTAGAGAGCTGATTCGTTTAATTTTATAGGATTTTAAATACCTACATTTTATCATATAATCGTTGATTATACCAAGGTGGTGAAGACTATTATTAATGCTCAATGCTCATGTTTGGTTCTGACAACTGTAGGCTATAGAGTATATTTATAAAAATGTAAAGAGTAAATATATAGGTATACGTAATGCACATTTTTAATCGGAACCCTTACATTTATAAATGAAATTAATTCCGGGAGGCGTACACATTCACTATCGCTACTGTTGTCCATTTTTTCTTTTATAATACGTAAAATTATGATTTTATAATTATTTTGACGTTTCAAACGACGCTCTGTCAGAAGCGATTTGCGTTCTTAGGTATTTGACGTTTTAAAGAGACGATTTGATTTATTCATTTGTCCACGACCACCTAATAATAAGTCAATATTTTACCTCCTAACTAAAGGTATATGGTACCCATATATCAACTGTCGTGAATTATGGTTCATAATACACTGTAGTGTATTATGGTTCATAATTCACGACTAGAGATGGGGGTACAATATGGAATAAACTATTAAATCTGTGTATTTTGTTCAGGGAATTTGTTTCTGACATATATCGTATCTATAAAATATTGTAATTTTTAGTATTGATACTTTTCATAACTATATTTTCTAATATTAAGTATTTTAAAACAATATATTTATAACGGTACATTGTATTGATACTTTCTACAGTATCGCCCATCTCTATATATTTCAAATTATTTGAAGTAGCTGCCACAACATTTTGAGGTTAGTAATATGCCAAATCGCTACTGACTTTTATTTATTAATAAATAAATTAAGTGTCGTGGACAAAGTATAGTATTCTACTGGCAATTTATGGCCATCGTGAATTATGGCTATCATAAATTGCTCGTTTAATAATATACTATCTAATTTATTTTAGCGTGAATTCTGATAATAATAGAATGTGATTGGCTAACGAGAGTAAATTCTTTTTATTATTCACTGGTGTGAAGAATTTATATCATTATGCAGCTAAATATGTGAAAATAATTTGTGCGTTATTATTTAGTCGAGGAGAAATTATATTCTTATTAATATCCTTATTCACAAAGTCTCATTTAAAAAAGATAAATACTTGTTCTCACAACGAGATATATCAAAAGGCCAGTCTGATCATTTTCCCAAAGTGAACTCTCTTATCCTTTCAAATATAACAACAGTATTGTCAATTGAAACGAATATTTTCTCCACATATTTCTACAATAATATACACTCTAAACACTATATTCATAATAATATCCATATTGTTCCAATCCTTTTAAATAAAAAAAAACATATGCCCCAGCTTAAACGCATCTTGTTCCAAATTCAAAAGCTTACCCTTTCGCTTGACCCAAAAAAAACTATTTCTATAAATACAAATAAAAATGTACAATGGTTGACGGAAAAAGACCCTCTGGTCTCGTATCAATGCCCGCTATGAGAAAGAACTAACTTGTGGGAACCGAGCACTGTTCTATTTACTTTTTGTTGTCGAAGCTTTGCACCTGATTTTCGGGGCCAACAGGTAATAAATACTTTTGTAAGCAATGGGAACATTATTTTGGTATGTAACGAAAGTGAATTTTAAGTAGTAGAATCTATTTCCTGTTTGTTTTATTATAAAAAGAATAGGATGACGATTATCTGGAATTAGAATATATATCATCTTTAAAAATTAACTAAATTAGATGCTGTCAACTATAGTTAAGAACAGTTTAGATTACGATGTTTCAAAAATGATTTATCGCTACCTGCTGATGCTATAATATACCCATTTAATGGCACACATTCTCTATTCAAAATTATGTTATTTATTATTGGTGGGTATAAATAATAACTACAATTAAAAAATAAATCTTGTAGAGTCACTGCTTTGTTCATACCGAAGTTTTACATTTATTTTTATGAGTAAAACCTAATTTAATCAAATTTTCTTTTATTGAAATTCATAAACCACACAATAGCAATTAACTGGTAGAATAAAAACAATAATAATAAAATTTTACGAGTGCTCGTAAAACTAGTTCACTTGTGCGTGATTTATTACTAATATTAGGTATTTTCAGAAATATTTTGTACATGCGTTTTAGTTCCAAATACTACCACGTCTGAAGGTGATTTGAAATTTCGAAACTCTGCTCTTTGAACAGTATACAGTCATATTTTAAATACTATTAAAATGGTCTCCGTATAATTTTTGTGATCCAATTCACTTTTTTCAGTAGTAATACTATAAGTACTTCTAAATAATCAGGTTATACATCGATAACTTGTTGTATAATTACAAAGAGTGTCAGTTTGACAGTTTAAATAATCCGACCGCGAAGCGGGAGGATTATTCTGTCAAACTGACACCCGGATATACGTCACAATCGATGATGCACACCAAGAAGGGTATTATTTTAACTATATAGTTGAAATAATACCCTTCTTGGTGTGCGTCATCGATTGTGACGTATATCCGGGTTTTCGGCATGTCCTTTATTTTATTTGCTATTTTGACATATAGCTAACCTTAAATTTGATAAATAAAATCATCTGGATCGTATTCATCGAAATTCGAAAAGGCAATACAATTCATAATTACCAGCTTCTTTTTCTAACTGAAAATACTTGAGAACTTTCAAAATACTGATGTTTTTCCGTGTATCTAAGCATATTTTTGTATTATTTAAATAAATAAAACAATAAGATTAATATTCACTTTTCATAGATAATAATTGACCGTAAGCAACAAAGTACAAACCTGACAAGAACTGTCAGTGTGACAGTAGAAAAAGACGTAAGACACATTGCCGCTACGAAAGTTACGCCTTCATAGTATTTTAACCTCGCGATTGATAGGTTGCGCTGGCGCGTAATCTAAACATCAACCAATCAAATTTTTGTCAAAGATTAGGGTTAACGTTTGTAAAACATTCAAACGGTTCATTATTGTGATATTTTTATTAGGATTAATCACAGACCTGCCTTTTTTTCCATTTCTTCCTACGTAATGTCATAGAAGGAGATTAACAATCGATGACGCACACCAAAAAGGGTATTATTTCAACTATATTATCAAAATTATACGAGGTAACAACTAAATTGATGGTTCTGATTGGTTGAAAATGATACGAAAAAAATAATCTCTTAAATTCCGCTATTTATATTTTGTGGGCTAGCAACATTAGTTTTGACAAGTAATAACCGATATTTCTATCAAAAAACTTCAAAAATGTTTTACTACTCCATCGATAAACTTAACTCGCTGTTTTGAAAACCTTCGCATATTTTTACTTTTGTAAATCAATCGATGACAAATACTTATACCCACGTAGGTTAGGAAATGAATTTGATATTTTCGAAAGACGCAACCTACACATGTTCTACTCTACCGTAAAATCTGTCAAGTTTTTAAATTATTTCAAGTTCGTTAAAAAAGAAATTCAATCCCTTTTTAACCGTAGGCGCATGATAAGCTATTTCATAAAAGGCGTGAAATGATTTCTTAACATTTTCTTTGAAAAAAAAATGTGGTACCATACTAACGACGAAAATAATTCTTATACATTCACCAGTCATTTTTAATCTTAAGACTTTTGTACCAAGAACTCGTTTAGTAGATAAGGCGATTTCATAGTAATTTCGTTTTAATCCAAAAGAAATTTTTGATGCTATGGCGAACAGGACCGTAACACTGTTGCCTTAGTTTGTGTACAAGAAACTCTTCTCAGTCTTTCAATCTAGTTGGTGTCGTTAAGAAGCTGAAAGCCACTATTAGTGAGGGATAGGAAAAAATAAGAAAATCGATGCAATAAAAGTAAGGTTAGGTTAGCAAGATCAATATGAGATGGTTGGAGCACTGCATTTTTTACTAGTTCGGTCCTGCAGAAACTTTGACGAAAGAATAAATTGGAGCAATAAGTCTAGCTGACATTTCATTAAATTGATTTTACGAAATTGCTCTTCTCTTTAAACTTTTGAGTGTGAAAAATTGATAATTCAGAATATTAGTCTTGTATGTTTATTATTTTGTGAATACAAATGTCTTCCTAGGTGGTCTTGGATGAATTGTAACATTGAATAGGTTTCATTAATACCCACGTTTTTTTTTAATCAATAAACTACATGAAAAAATCAGTTTTTTAAATGTTTTTTCTCATTTCTCACGATTTGGATTATAGTACAAACTTGTTAACAAAAAGGTGAGAATATATTGACAGTTTTTCAAGCTAGAAACGATTGAAATTGATATTTTTTCGCTGAGGACTATTTTTAAGGGTGTTAGGATACAAAGGCGTATTCTAATCTACTTAAAAAAAATCAATCAACGTATGTCGCGGCTCGTCTAAATTTAGTAGGAGGCAGAAGTATCAATTTACGTCTAGAATTTTAGTTGAATACACATTCAGGTAACACAAGCCGAGTTAAGTGAAAAAAAAGACGATGAGACATCTGGAAAGTGTACAAGGAAATTAATGAAGTAACAAAAGTGCAAATTCTGTGGGGAAAACGTTTACGAGGATGGCGGAATATCATGTTTCTGATACGCCGTTAGGGATATTGAAAAAAATGATAAATTGCCGTTTAGGCTTCCGGTATGATATTTACTTCAATTTTATAATGGAAAAATATTTTTTATCAATTAATACTATACGCTGCTACCAAAAAATCCTATTTTAATGATCGCTATAAGTATGAATTTCATAAATATATACAGGGTAATTCGGAAGTTATGAGGTCCAAGAGAAATAGGACAAATTGATAAATTACACTGTATCTAGGTTAAAAAAGTGTAGAAAAAACATTAAATGTAGGTAATGAAATGACAGAAAGTGAAAAAGTTCGTGGCATTATGAATTTTCCGACCTATTTTTAAAGTTAAAGCTAGTCCCTTTTCCAATGAAACGCATTGTATAATTGAAGGCCTTAATATGTAAAATAATGATAAGCCACATAAGGTAAATTGTTGTGAAAACGAATTTAAAGTTTTAAAAATATATTAAAAATCAATTGGAGATTTTTGGTTGATTAATGTTATATACTTTATTACGACTAGTACTGGTATTCAAATTCTGCTATTCCTCGGAATACAAAAAAATGAAATGTGTGCAGAAAAAAACATTTTATTAAAAAAATGAGGATTGTTACATTATTGTTTCAAAACAAAACATCAAAAACTTAAAAAACCACTTGTTAAAAGTACGAAAAAATTAGGTTAAAAGGTACTTCCATCACTCAACTATTTCGAATTCGTCAGTGCCTTCAGTTTCAGGGTTCTCATTAAATGAGCATTGTAAGGAAGAAAAAAATTCATGATGAACAGGAGGCACATAAGGTAGTAATGATTTGACATTATCTAGTTTTTTTTTGATATTTTTATTGGTACCAAGTATTTTGGGCGTAATTCAGGAAGCAATGTCTGGGTGGTAAGTCCTTTTTTAGTGATATAGACTGTTTTGTAGTTGTCATTGACGGCATAAATCACGTAAATTACTTTACTGTTATCAGGTTTAAAATGAAAGGAAAATGCACTACAGAAATTAAGGTTTTCGTTGTCTTCCGTACGCAGATTTTTTTTGATGTTAGTTAGGATGGGTTGGAAATTCAGTAATTCACTTTGATTCATAAAAGTCAAGTTAAAGGGCTGTTTTATATTCGATTCTCTTATAACTTGGTGCCAATCACTTGGGGAGTAGATAAGTGGGACATACTTGTTGTGGCGCTTTTCGATGAGAGCAAAATTCAACAAAAACTTGTGCAACATAATTTTGTATACCCGGGAGATTGTCATTAACATATTTGCTGCTTGAAATTACCTATCAAGATTGAATTATTTGAATAAAAATGCCATTAGTTTAAAATTCGCGCTCAACCAAAATTGACTGATGACATAACGAGTACGTTCATAATATATCGAAAACTGACAGCGTACTTGTCCAGACGACGGAGTAAACGCTTCTCGTGGTGCGTTTGTGAACTATTTTCAATTTTTGTCTTAAATTTGGACAGTAGTGGAAAAAATTGTATATACAGTATGGTGGTGAAGACATTTATAAGCCTCGCAACTTAATCCGCTTGGGGCAAACCCATCCGCGAAATAATTTTAGTCTTCACCACCTTGGTGTATAGCATCGATACTAGCTTTTTAATATACTTAAACAATATGAACAACAAATTTAAAAAAACAAACAAACACATAAGCTTTTTTTATTAAACTAGGAACAAATGTTGACGAGTTTTTTCAACAAACTCGTTGGTTTTTTTTAAGAGTTAATTTGTACAGTCAATAAACAACAAGGGATATTAATATATTTTCTTAGTAGAAGTACACTAATTAATTTCAAGTATATTTTTAGGAATGTGAACATATGTAGCCGTGTCGAGCTTCTGACTAAGTACCTAATATACGACTTGCATCAAACGAACTGCACTTCCTGTCCATATTTTCCTCTACTATATTTAATCTTATATCAAATTTCAAAAATAGAAACAACATTAAAAAAGGGGTTGAGAGTTATAAATTGTCAGATACTTTAACGAAAAAAAATTGTATAAAATATCATGTTTTTATTCCTTGTCACTGTAAAAAATATATTGCTTGAATAATATCAAGTTTATACAGTTTTAAAAGCTGATTTTTGTATCAGTGATTGCTCAGTTATTCGATATAACTTAGTAAAGGGGTTTACGAAGCGTAACAGTACCATTGGCGTAGCACTGATATTTTTTCAAAACCTTTAATATTCATTTTTTCAGGTTTTCTACAGAAAAATGTATTTCATGAAATTTTTACAACATAAACTACATGCTGAAGCAGAATATTTTCTTATAGTCACTAAATGTTACCAATTACATGAGTCACAACAGTTTTCCAATTTTCTCAGTTAATTAAAACATATAGGGCTGGCGCTAAGCTGACCAAAATCAATCAAAGTCATCATAGAACCATCGGGCAAGAATCAAAAGCCTGAAAAAAAACCCAAAGCATATTCCAAGTGAAAACTGATACCATAGGAAAATGTGCTAATAAAAGATATGGAAGGCAGAGGATTATCATAATCTCGGATAGTCAAGCAGCCATTAATTAGTACATTAATCCTTATGGAGCAAGAAGAATGTAGATAATTTGAAATTAAAGAAGAAGCTTACACTTACTCGAGGAATTCATAGTTATACATAATCCTAGCGCTCAGCCGCTGGATAGAGAATAGACACTGCGCTGAAGCTTGTGGATATCCTTAAAATCCTTCGGGACACGGGACTAAAGAACTAGTAGTCTCCGACTTCCATCAGGAATTGAATAGAAGTATTTGGATAGGACAAAAGCTACTGTATACTATTTTGAAGACACTTTTATTTAGTTAAAAAATCATCCCCTAAATTAACAACCTCCGACAAAATTTTCCAATATCGGAAGTAACAAACCAAGAATTAGTACCAAAAGAGAAAAAACAGGACTATTCACAAATACATAATGTGTTAAAGGATTATATTTCCCCTACATTTATTTATCTGTTCATTATCTGTGCTTTCTTCTTTTTCTCCCTTAAACAGTACAAATTTAACTGCTTTTTTCTATTTTTTTCAGTTGAGCCCTTAAATTTATCTGAAATATCCAAGAAATTTTTTTTTTACATCTACGCTAATGATTTCTGTAAAACTAGATTGCCACGGTCTGTCGAATCGACGATTATAAAAGGCTCTGCATGACGGGATACCCCTGTATATTCATTAATTCAGTATGATAGACACTAATCTCTACAAAGTGCTTTGTTTGCGCATTTTTTTGTTACTTAACACGAATTAAAGGCTGGTTATTATTACTATTAATTTCATTTTATCATCATTGAATATATTTAACTTACTATAAGGTCACTGTACTAACTTATCGCTTTATCGACATTTTTTATTGGTGTAATTTCATTAGAATTACTTTTGATTATGAAATGTTAATGAAAAATGTCAATAACATTCAAAACATTGGTTTAAATTCAAACAACAGTCTACAGATTTTCTTAGATGATAGTTGTGAAAACAAAAAAGGTGACAAATATCAATTTCTATCATCCACTTATAATATTTACTTAAAACTGATTTGCTATGTAGTTTTTGACTTGGCAAACGTCAAAACACCTCTTCTTGTATTCATGTCACAACAAAAATGGCAAAAGAATGTCCTTACAGAATTATAAAAGATGCGTTAATCATTGAATTCTTAGAAGCATTGTTGTCGAGTATTGTTATCGAATATAAATTTTTCCTTAGTCATACTTGATGAATAAAAAAAGTTGTAAGAATAATAGATTGTTAGAGGTTAAGAATTTCTTCACGGACATTTATAATTTCCGATCACACAACTTTAATATTAATACGATGTAATACATTGTCAAAGAATTCATGTCATTCAATCTGATATTACATTATTCTATATTATATTCTTATAGTTTGTATTTTTTTAGGTAGTTTAACTCTATTTGTAAAAATACTAGATATTTAATAGTCGAGTTTAGAAGTTCAAAAACCTTTTAATTTCTGGTTCATTGTATGAAAAAAAGCACTCATTTCAGCGAATAACTCAGAAACTAAAAGAGATAATCGAAAGCTAAAAAAAGATTTTTAAGGAGGAGGAGATTGAGATTTTCGGTGACATACGCTCATGGAGTTTTCTTCATTTCATCATTGTGTCCCGTAAGAAAGTATAAATTTGATTCTAGGTTTACGTTTCGACTTAAAAAACGGTTGTGGATTGTTACAGAATGGCATTTTATTGAAGTCGTTTTATAGAAACGATTTTTCGGTCGAATACACAAAGAGAAATGAATTTGAAAAAAATCCTTTAAGATATTGTCAGCCAGTAAAAAGTATATCTAATAAGAATAATTTTATGAAGCGTGAAATTCTTCGGTCACGGTAGTGGATGAATCCGCGTTTTTGAAGAAAAACTAGTACATTAATTAAAAAGATTATTTTTAAGACCAGAAAAAATAAAGAAAAAGAACAATGACGACAGGAAACTCATTAAAGTGTAACCTGTAGTATTCGACTACTATTTTTTTATGAAAAAAAAGGATGAAACACATAATTACTTCTTAAATTTAATTTAAAAAACTTTTTAGACATTTACATGGATTTTTTGCGGTACCAACTTTCTGTCGCCATATCTCACGAAAATCAATAATGTACAGGTAAAATCTTGTTGGAAATGTCAGATTTTGCTGAAAATATTCCAATTTTTCCAAGCTAATCAAAAAGTGACTTGATTTACAGAAATCTTGTGGAAAATTTGATTTCTTTGAAAAAACTTCAATAAGTTAAATCGCTAAGATTCATATTTATTGAAATATAAAGCATTAACATTTTCGATTTAGGAAATTTTTCAGAATTTTCGAATCTTTTTTTAAATGGAGATTTTCAATTGTTTATATCTTGATAAATATCAATCTTACTAATTCAACTCATTGAACCTTTTTTGAAGGAAATTAAATTTTTTACAAAATTTCCCATCCATATTTTTAAAAATTCATTATTTTTGAAAAAACTTTTTCAGAAAAATCAGATTGTGTGATTGTCTTACCTTTTACAGCAACGTGAAAATAAGCACTTCTGTAGAGTAAATTCCACTCTAGAAAAATCCAATAGCATCAAATATAGCGTTGATATAGATATTAAAAAAAATTATGAAAGTTCACGTGTATTTTAAATAGGAAATTTTTCAACGCATTTCGAGAGTACATATATGCACGATTTATTAACTCCAGGAACAGGTTGGAGTAATCGGACATTAGAGTTAATATTAAGAGCTCAAATTTTCAGGAATTTGGACATTTCCAACAAGATTTAAAGGTTGGAACGCAATTTAAAAAATAAGCACCCCAATACAGATATATCTTTATATCTAATCTTAGCTTGAAATTGGAACTAAAATTAAGGAGATCTAAAAAAAAATTGTTCACTTTTTAGAAAATCTGCGAAACATATTTGGTTCGCCGTTTCCAAGTTTTTGGCTACTAAAAACAAGACAACTTTTTTTCAATGAGATATACAGGACTTCACTACGACGTAAAATTTCCTGCAAAATCAAAAATGTGAAAATATATATTTGAAAAAATTGATTTTAAAGATATTCTCATTTTATAACCGAAGGTGCTGTCAAAATAATAATATTTTAGATATACTCATATGTCGAAAAGATCCTAATAAAAAATTTCATGATTCTATTTTTGTCTAGTTTTTGAGAAACGTTTAACAGCCTGTCATCGCGAAAACCCTGTATACATGGCGACCATAATTAAATTATTATCAGCTAAATAGACAGAATTAAGAATAATACCAACATAGTCGATTTTTTTTTTAATTTACCATTTTTCCAAAGAATAAGTAATCATTAAGGGTGAATAACCTTCGAGGAATGACGTCTGCGTCACTTTTTTCCAATTCCTCCTATTTATTTATAGATATTTTTCGCTAGATTCTTTCAAAACCTTTGAAATGATACCAATATATTGTTGATAAGTTCAATGGTTGAGTCACGATGTGTCACGGTCATTGGAAAAGTGTCAATATTTGATTATTCAAAATCTCAACATTACAATACTTGAATAAAATTAATCATGAATCATACACACATCCTCATAATCAAAAACAAGAATTTTTAGTATTTTTAAGCGGCTTTCTTATATTTTCCAATCTAATTCATGCATTTAAAAATATACACATTTTTCCAAACATCCGACCGAAATTATAATTTTTTTCTTTGTTAACAAATCACGCTCGAGGCATACAAAGTTTTGATATTTCTGGTGAAACGTCCGTGTCGGTAGCTAGAACTAAATTTATTTTGACATGGATGTTTATGGAGTTTCCTACACACACTATCTCACAAAAGGATTCCGGTATTTTAATTATCTCGCTCCATTGCAACATTTTAATGATCGAATTCATGCTGACAGAAATCCGAAGCATTGTACAAGATAATAATAAAAGATTACATCTTGAGTTACTTCAAAAGAATCATCACTATTTAACATAATTGATTTAGAAAAAAAAAAAATACAGTAAATAATTAAAACAGATGCTCTTTAAACCATGTTTAATGTACGAGAAGTTATTTTGGACCAAATCAAGGTTGTACTAAAGATGACGATGTATTATTTGTTTTCGGAAAAAAGTTAAACGTCAGATTTCACGTATGTATTTTTTTTTACTATCCTAAGGACAAAGAAAGAGAAGCCGACGTTCATGGTTCTAACCCAAGTGCATCATTAACGCATATTTGGACATTCCAAGTGGAAATTCTCCTGTCTGCAAATGAACATTTAATAAAGATATAGAGGCCAGAAGATCATCATACTCTCTGATAGTGAGGCAGTACTGAAATATTTGGCATTCCTACAAAAACTCTTGACTCTGGCTAACCACAAAAGGGTAACGCTTAAGAGGCACAAATATATAGTAGGCAATAAAATTGCAGACACTCTAATAATGAAAGTGTCTGAAACAGATTTAATTGATCCCGAACATATATTGGGCATATCTAAAGCTGCAGCACGAGAGTGTATTTCTTGGTACACCAAAACAAGCAGGAACACAGCAAACTTCGAGCCAAAAACCCTTGGTGTTAATAACCAAGCTTGGGAGGGATAAAATAAAAAGAATATAGGATTAGATTAGAGTAAAAATCAGCCTCAAATATTATCTTTGGTTTCAAAGGACTAAATAATTGGGAGGAGTGTCCTGTCAAAAAACTGTGGAGCCTGACAAGTCTCTTCACATACACGGTGCAGTAAAGAGCAGAAGAAGTATAAATACTGTGTTGCTATGGACTCAAAACCTGTACTGAAGTAACCAGTTAGTCAGGCAACGTGAGATTTCACTTGAAAAAGGGTTAGAGTAAGGGATTTTTTCATATTATTGGAAGAAATGTTAAAATAAGATCTATATTTTCCGAAACTTGATACTATTCTGGATAAGGATAACAACAGCAGATTCAATTGGTTGAAAAAAATAAATATTTATTAAACAATAGATAATTGGTGACAATTTTAATACGTTCCACCTCTAAGACTCGTTTAATATAACTTTCTCTAATAATACAGGTTTCCATATTTCAAGGAAAACAATAATAATCATCTTTTTATAGTCAAGATTTGCTTCGGCTTTCATGGTATTGTTAAGTGAAAGCTTTCCAATAATATGGCTATTTACTTTCGTTATTTTTAAAGAACCAATGGTTTTAATTAGTTTTTTTTTTTTCAATGAATCAACTTTCCAATGTAGTCTTTTGGAACTGTTACTAGTAAAATATTGTTTAAATAGAAAATTACTTATTTTAACCATAAATGACATCAGCAAGTTGAAATTATCACTTTGTATCGATGACAAAGATTCATAAATAATTCTAGTTGTATACACCGCAAGTTTAAATATTTAAAAAGAATTCGGTTGATGGGAAACCGACTGTGAAAGAACAGAACAATCAAATTTACATAATTTTTATCGATATGTGTGTAAAAAAGCCGATTTACTTTTGATTTCCGCAGAAATCTAACCGCAACTGTTTTTTTTTTTGTATTTCCAAGACAATCGGTCGGGCATACTTTGAATTGAAATATAGATTCTTCAACGACAGAAGACAGTTAAAATGTTGGTAAGAAGTTTTAATGTGTCGCATCGCTAATATATTTATGGATGGGCTTCGATGGTATTCGGGACGAAAAAAGAATGATTGGTTTGACAAATGTGGGGTTCTCTAGATGCATACAAAATAATTTTTTTCAACGAAAGGAAGCTTTTGATTTAAATGATGTATATTTTATATTTAAAAAAGAAGTTATGCAAATAAAGCACTAGCTATGAATAAAACAACAGACTTGGAAAAATTTTATGATAAGAAAAGCTAGAAAAGTACTAGAGATAATTAAGTAATTTTGAAGCTCACGCCTATTCATATTTACCAAACAAATTCAGCTTCTTAACAATGCCAATTAGTTCATTTGGTGAATAATATTTTAGACCTGGGGGCGGGTAACAGATACTTGATAGGATCTTCTGTTTCATATTTTTCAGACGGATCTTCTGACAAATGCCATAAAGAAGTGTAAAGTAAGGGAGCCAGCCTTTTCATTGCAATCAACACCAGATTGGAGAGGAATCCAGACCAAAGACACTTTGTTGATGAGATTGAGGAAATTTGTATTTTTTTACTTATGAGGTAGGTTACCTCCAATCTCTTCACTGATGAATCAATTTCAAGGGATAATTAACTCTGATAATCAAACTTAAAGACGTCGAAGTGATAAAGAAATAGAAAAATTTACGTAGATACATTCTGAGATGAAAAAATGACACATTCACACATTGAAAAATAGAATCGGCGGGGGTGTGTAAGCAAATTGAGGGATTTTATATAAGAATCGTAGCGAAGCAAAGAAGAAGACTTAGGTTTAACAGACCTGTCGACGTTTTAGACCTGAGATTTTTAATTGCAAAATTGATCAGAAGACTAGGTACTTACTTTTAAAAGGTTAAGAACAGCTAAGGATGGCGAAAGGTAGGAAGAAGGAATTTTACAAAGACCTGTTTGGTGAGAAATAGAGAAGATCTACTAGGAAAAGAAGATAAGGCGTTGGTAATATGTGAGAACACATGAAGACACTACCTAATATAAGTTAGAAAATAATGGCAAATGAGTCACTTATCATTAACTTGAAAAAATTGTGAACAAAGTAATGAAATTTTTCAAAATTCTATGACGTGATCTTGTTAAGTATGTATAGAGGAAGGGCTCCACGATGCTAAACATGTTTAAGACAATTATTTAAACATTTCTAATCGAGATTTTATCACACTTGTACTATCTGATGTCCACTATTCAACATTTTTAACATATCTACTCTTAAAAGCATCTTCACGTTTGTTGCTAGATGTCAATCGTAAGACTGAGACATACATTTTTTGGAATCTGTTTTTAAATATTACAGCCTTTGATATTTTCTTTATTTCGTATAGTAGCTAGTATGATATTCAATTAATCTCACACAATAGATGCTAATTTTCGCCACCATGGACTCTAGTGTCTAATTAACAAGGTTCTCTATAAATTGTGCTATGAAACATTTTCAAATAGACTATATATATAACATTGTTGTAACCGTGAAATTGATATACAAGTTTTTGTATGAATTGTTTCATTCGATTAGGGTCAATAGCCATCTTTGAACGTACTTTTTATTACCTCACTTAAAAGGACTTTCACAGAGAGGCCTATTAAAATTTTGTGGCTCATCCTGTATATATATTTATACAGTGATGGGCAAATGTGTGGAACCAAGTAAATATCTCTGGAGTTAATAGAGACATCAAAATAAAATTTGGAAGGTGGATACTACAGTAGATTGCCTATTTGTTTTCATATTTTTCAACAATTTTGAACTTCCGGTTTTATCGGAAGTGGTTTCTGATGTAACATTTTATTACGAATACAAAAATATCGGGTTCGATTTTTTTTATTTCAATACCTACCGACATTTCATCACAGATGGATTGAAAGAGGAGGTACTTATGATTGGCCTGCACGAAGTCCCTACCTTAATCCACTAGACTATTTTCTGTGGGATTATTCGAAGTCTAAGGTTTATGTTGATGGACCAAATAATTTGCAAGAATTAGCTGCAACAATAACTCAAGAGATCCAGAGAATTCCACCAGAAGAAATAGCTAATGTTACTAGAGAATTTACAAGCCGACTTGCCTATTGTCAAGAAATAAACGGTGCTCAGTTGAACATCTAATACATTTATTTTAGTTTAGTTAAGTTTCAATGTATTGAAAATCACTTAGTTTCAGTTAATAATTATGATTATTTCTTTAATGGTTATTAGATTTTTCCTTTCCTTAGTTACTTTTCTGTTAATATCTCGGTAGGTATTGAAATGAAAAATATCGAATCCGATATTTTCGTATTCGTAATAAAATGTTTAATCAGAAACTGAAATAATATACAGGGTGTTCCATTGCAAATTTTAAAATCGACATTACTTCCGGTAAAACCGGAAGTTCAAAATTGTTAAAAACTAAAAAACAAATAGGTAATCTACTGTAGTATACACTTTCCAAATTTCATTTTAATATCTCTAATAATTCCAGAGATATTTACTTGGTTCCACACATTTGCCCATCACTGTATATTCATATATTTATCGACGTCGTTTATCTACTGGAAAGCGTTTTAAGATTTTAAAGAGAACGATTTTTGTTGTGGCCTGTAATTGGACCAAATAACAGTGTAACTGCGTGTGAAAAAATTGACGTCGATCCAACAAAACATAATAATGGTCGTCGAGAGTTTCTAGTATAGTGAGCAAACATCGAACAAACATTTACCATTCGTTTATCACCTACATGTAAATTTTGGGCTTGGTTGTGCAAGGTTAAATCAATCCTTCGGTGATTTTCAGTCCCACGATCTCACTTTTTTTAAAAACCAGTACTGCGCTTCCATCGAAAAAAGCATCATCAACCGACAGCGAAATTTTAATTTTACGACATTTTACAACAAAATACAATTACAAATAGATTATTTGATTACTTATATTATAACATCTAGACATGCGGTCAATGTCGGATGGTACAATAATTAATTTGGTGGTTAAATTCTTATTCTGGGACACCTTGTATACAGAGTGAATCACTAGGTTTGTAGTATATACAACAATAAAAGATTTACAACCTTTGTCACTCGTATTATTTTGCAAACAATTTATTTTAGATAAAAATCCTGAAATAGGTAGATTTTAAATTTTATATTGATATTTTTCAAGGTGACGTTACCAGTCTTGACGTGTTGACCTAATTGTTAATTTTTTTGAATAAAAATGTGGGTCATGTAAGGTTAGGTTAGGTTTGTGGTAATACCCTGTGGCAATACCATTGTCATGTAATACCTCATTTGAGAGATCTTTTAAAACTTCCACAGATTTGCTATAAACCTCCTCCTGATTGGTTGCGATTCATCCTGTATACATTTAATGTTCCATCACAGTAATTATAGTATATTTTGCAAGTTTTTCTTTTCAATAAAGCTATGGAAAGTCATAATTTTTTGCTACACCATGTATATAATATATTTTTCTTATAAAATTCTGAAATTTACTGCACCCAATGTACACTTTGCCCCAAATCTCCCAGCTGAATTCAAAACAACCCTTACAACCCTTATTAGATTCCAAAAGATTGTTATTCTTGTACATCAAAAACAAACTACGTGGTTCATTTTGTTTTCAAACACTGCGATTTCCTATCCGTGAAATTTCACGCTTTTTTGTGTCAAATTAAAATACTTTCAATTGTTACCTAAACTTAGACCGCAAACGAATAATTGAAATTTCTTTTTAATTAATGTATGAGGACGTAAAATCGTACGTTATACAAACTCGTTTATTGTCCTTAAATAACCATTTCGACAGGTAGCTTGTCGAACATATTCGGAACTTGTACTAATTAGGAACTGGGACCAATTTGTCACAGGTAGCTTGTTCTGCGGTTAGCGTCTCCATTTGCGGGGTGGTCCGAATGAAGGTTTATGATCCCATTAAAGATTTATAAGAGAACATTTAACGGTATTTAGTACCTTTAAATCCTGCACTAATTTATTGAAAATTCATCTTTTATGCTCTCTGTAACAAATCGATGAAGATATTTTTGTTCCTTTCATATTATTTATTCATTTCAACTATTGTATTCAGGCTACTTGAACCACAGCAAACGTAACTGCTGGGTTCAAGGGTTCAAGAAGCCCAAACTAGTAAAGAAGTTAGACCGAGAATTTCGTGGAATCCTGCATTCACGTAATTACGAAGAGTACACAACACTACAATACCAGGATACTTACTGGATAGACAAGAGGATAACTTGTCTAAGCTGAAGCCTGCTGTAATTTGTTCAAGGAATGGGACTAGAGTAAACTAAAAGTTCCCCAGGAACTGAGAAAAATATGGGGAAAAATATATCTGCTAGATAGTAAATGTTGAGTCCCAAAAACTTACCATACTATGGTTTTGTTAAAATCAAAGTGTCCTTACCTGAAAAAAAAAGATTGATTAAAAAACTAGATAACAACTCAATTTAGAAATAAACATCCAGAAAAAATCACTTTTTGTAATATAACTTGTATTGTATAGTGTGCCCAACTGTACTTAGGTATGCACTTCTGTATCTTTCATATACAGGTTTTATAGTCTAGTCTTTGTGTAGATAACCTGGTTTTTACGATATCTCGCTACTGCTGCCAATAAAATTAGAAGTGATACAAAGAAAAATGGAAATTATAAAAAAGAAAATACAAGACTAAAAATTTTAGGACCCGGTGACACCTACGGCCTAACGACTTTGACAATTGCGGAACTAGCCAAACGTTACACCCATGCTCAATCCCTTAAGAGATGGGATGGAATCAAAGGATGCAGTCTTGTCAGGATTACCCTAGGCGAACCTGGGAAGCTAGCGCCGAAGAAATATTTGGCGATGACCAGGAAAAACCTACGTATAACAGTAGGATTTCTGACTAGTCACTGTCAACTAAAGAAACACCTCTATTCTATGGGGCTAGTGTACACACCCCTTAAAACTGTCAGGCATGTCTCCCAGTGACCTGTCCACCTTCCTGGAAAGGACAGGATGGACGATGACCTAGGAGGACAACTCCTCGGGAGGATGTACAATGGGTCACATGTGGCCTAAGTGCTGTGAGCCTACACTAGATACAAGAGAAGGTAAAAAATGCATAAAAGTACAGTTCTCCCAAGTGAAAAATGAAGGCACCCCTCACACTTTTTAATTCAAAACAGTTTAACTGCGTCAACATTAACATATTTTTGCGTATTTAATCTCTACATATAAATTCAGCGGTTTTGCATCACAAAGACATCCTTTAAGGACCCGTCTTTTATAATCTCTTGAACAATTTAGGAACAAAGCGTATCAATTATAGGGGAAGGCACGTAATAGATATATACCGTTGGAGTCCTTCTTAAGAATGGTTTCCTTTGATGTCGATCCAGTGTTTACTCGTTTCAAAGGGGGATTGTGAAGATAAAGGGTGGTATTTTGTTTGGTTAGATGGAGAGAGCTGGGATTTTAATTAATGGGTTGTATCGGTAGTAAATAAATTGGAAAGTGCCGTTTTGAGGGTACATTTGGAAGTGATTTCCTAAGACAATTGTAAAATGAAGTAACCTACGTCTATGGAATCTAATTTGGTGTCGACGTAGATATCTAGGATATAAATATGAGGGTGAGGGAGTTAAGGACGAATAATTTTATATGGATGAAAGATTATAAGCAGGTAATTGATGCGAGGGTTGAAAACAAATGGTTTCCCTGACAATTTTGACTGTGATTGAGGATGTCGACTCTACCCAAAAGACAATTGTGTCATTTACCATACCTCGAATTAAGATACGTGATAGAATGTGAGAAATATTTTTTCGATCTGCCACTGTTTGAAGATCCCTGTCAAAAACGATACAATAGAAAGATGTATAGATGTAGAATTAAATTGGATATGTAGATATATATATTTTTTTTCAAGTTGATGAACAAGAAAAAAATCGTGACCTTTCAACTACAACATGAGTATGTTTAGATGTCGGACAAGACGTGAGTGATGACTGTTATATTTTAACACAATTAACAAATGTCGCTTAATTTTTTTTGACATCATAGAAACGGGACGTTTAAGAAGATAATGAAGAAGAGAAGAAAGAGAAAGATATGTTTTGTTACCATCGAAAAGTTATAAAATGTAGACAACGTACCTACCAGCTGTTTTCTATATACAGGATAAGACTTAAAGCATCATAAAGCTAAATTTTAAGAAGTAGTGATTGAAAAGAATGGGTTAGTAGACAGTTTTTTCATTAGCTTTCCATTATAAGGTTGGCAATTAAGTAATAAACCACTAATTATAGTTTAATTCAAGCCAACGATATCTTTTGAAACTAACTATACTATACTCGTCTTGATACGACATAAAACTACCTGCCCGACAGAGAAATAGAAAATAGTTGGTTCAGAACAAATCCATTTTTGAAGGATTCATCAATAAGAGAAGTTACAACGTTGATTACCATATCAGTGATATTGTAAAATATGTTAACAGGAAGAAATATTATTAAGAAAGGGTATTTTTCAGTTAAAGAAATTTAATTTTCAACCAGAACCTTATTAACAGGAAAATAATTGAATTGCAGAGATTGTTTTTGTTTGTATTTTTGTTGTTTGTTCACAATTTACGATAGATATTTGTGACAATGACAATTGACAGACGTCAAACTTACGAACTATACCTTGTTTTTAAACTGGGAGGAGCATTTTAAGAAACCTCACTCACACCACTAAAAGTTACTAGATTGAGAGTGTGTTCCGAAAGGGTCGTGTTCAGACTTTTCGAACTAATTGACAATTATGTGACTATGTATTATATTACTCGCAGATGTTGTGTCCAATGAGGGATCAATGCAAGTCTAGAATTTGAATCATCATTGGCCACAGGCCATGGCGAAAGTTGTAACCAAATGTCACATTATTGTGAACAAAACGTAAGATTAGTAATTCATGTCAAATTGGATGATATAAATATGTACAAAAAAGCTACTGTATGTTAAAATTATTCTCTATTCACATTTGATCTCAAACTAGAAGTCAACAGAAGTTTTGATATCGAAAAATACCATAATAATGTACTGTAACTTGATGTAGAAATATCTACAATAATTAGATTTCACTAAGCATAGATTTTGTTTATCAAATTGAATAAATAATAAAGATAGCACTTAACAAATGTGAAAAAAAAGTACCTAATAAAGATTGAAGTTATAATATTTTCATATAAACACAAAACTGACAAATATCGTTGTCAGTTATATCAATTTAACCAATTTAACCAATCACTAGGCTGCAGAAATGCCAACTTAAATTCAAATCGCTCATCTTAGTTTAAAAACAAGGAACAGGTGACAGATGATGCGTGGAAATTGAGAAAAAGTTCCAAATGTGTTTAATCTGTGCGTCTATTGGGAAGGGGAGAGTAAACTGTAATGAGTGATCAAGTCCAAAATAAAAATAACTCATCAATATTCCCAAGGACTATAATTCATTCACGATATAATTATATATACAAAAAATTGAATAGGTACACAAGATATTGAAGTATACATTATAAAAGGATTCAATCGAAAAGCTGTGGTATAATCAAAAAATTACATTACTTTATAATTAATTTTCATGCCGTGTTTCATCAATCAATGTATTTATTAATTGTAACATGGGATTAATAAATCTTTGAATGCATAATTTTGAAGAATCATGTTCAAGTAACCGTAAATACCGCATTAAGTAACCGTTACGGGTATTTTTAGAAACTTTTAAATTGAAAAATTCAACCAAAACAATGTGATGATTGAAAAATTGTAAATATTTGAATAGATAACTAAAATTTCATACAGTGTGATTCAAAAAAAACAAAATATTCTTATAATAACCATTTTAGAAAGTTCAATAATTCGTCTATGGTACATTAGACTGCATTTTTGGAAAAACTGATTAAATATTGAAATTAGAACAAAAAAACTTTCAACCCAGTAGGAAATAGTTTCTCTTTATCTCATTTTCCCTGTATTTTCAACATTGATGCCCCCATAAAATCAATATCGAAGAACATGTGTAAATGAGGTAGAAATTCAATATGTCTATGTGGGTATCATATCCGTTTCTTCTTTGTTTTCTCTTTATTTGCCTTGGTCTGAATTGAAAGTAAATATGTACTTTAAAATTCAGTTCACATTTTCGTTTTTAACTCCTTAATAATTCTGAGCATTTATTTATTTTACGACTTCTGTATAGGGAGTGACAAATACGGAGAATTAAACACATAATGTCACGTACCATATCACTTTGAAAAAAAACCGTTATTTTTTCATATCCAGGTCGTTATTTTTACAATTAAAAAGTATCATACATAACATTACAATTGTTTGCCAAATTATTGTGACACACTGTATATTCAACTAATATCGTGAAAGTGCATTTTGAAAAGATATTTGAAGCTTAATGGTTTAAAAGGGAATTTTTTTCAAGTAAAAGTCTGATCATCATCAGAAAACCCGTGAGAACTACTTAGATCTTCTCGTGACTTCTAGGAGATGCCTCTTCAGGGCTTAGCTTTGGGTGATCGTGAATGTAAATAAATATACACTCTTCTTCTCTACACTTTTAGAGGAGACCAATTACTATATTTCAGAGGCGGATTCAACTACGGTGGAAAAAAATTAATGAAACACTTTGAGATTTTCCATGTTTTACACAACAATGAATACCTATAATTTGAGTTTCCTAGGTTTTTGTGTGTCATAAAATGAGTATCAAGGAATAAATTTATTGTGTTGTTGTGACTAGGTAAGTAAAGAGGGATTAAGAAATATTGTGAGACAAATCCTTCAACAATTGTTATAAGAATATAGTTTGCGGAAGTTGTACAAACAACTTCTTGGAAGGTGATTGATTGGGGATGACTTTTAAAATAGGTAGGTACTTTGACTGTTGATTTTAGTGAGGTTTGTTGAAAAACAGGTGAGTGTAGTTTTACGAAAAACAGGAAATATAGTCGGGCCGTTCTTAGTTCACCACTTTCGGATTAGAAAGTTAAAGCGATAAGGTGTTGTGTTCGTCGGAAATTTCAGCAGTATTCAAACATCATTTTTACCTGGCTTGAAGCAGAAAACACCTAAAATTATAAGTAAGCAATCGACATGATCTTCTTGAATGATAAAAAGTATTTAAAAGCTAAAGTTTTATTTTTGTCACTAAGTTTAGACATAGGAAACTTTTTGTATCTGATAAAAATCTGTCTGGAATTAAAGATTCCAGTAAAAATATGCGCATTTCATTTTTCCATAACCTTGTTTTGTACCATTATTTCCAAATCATAAGAAAAAACGTTAATTCTGCTTTTTTTGTTCGAAATTGGGAAAATCTTGTTAAAAAATGGCGGAGGTAAAGAGTTTCTTTTCTGACCCGCTATTGGCTTCTTTTACTATCTCTACTCTGCCTGCATGTGGGGAGTGCGAAAAAATCTGGATTAGAAGAGCAAATCAGTATTCCATCGTATTCCATGAAAGTGTCCCAATATCAACGGTATTAAGGTCGCAACTTATAAGAAACTAAGAGAACATAGGAAATAGCAAAATACAAAAAAAGTAGCTGCGATGGATACTGGATATAAAAGAAATAGATGTGGATAAAGGCAGTGGAAAAGGACCTAGAGCTGTTTGAAATTCGTGGATGGAAATATGTGGCAAACAAGATAGAAAAATGGCACAAGGACTTCATGGTTTGTAGAGTTGTTATCTATGTAGGTACTTTTGCAAAAATAGAAGTTTAGTCAACAGTATATATCGTATATATTTATCGGATAAATTTCTCTTTGCAACGAAACAGTTTTGCCAATTACTAATTTTACGAGAAAAACTGACACTATAAAATCGGGATACCGAAGGTGGAGCGATTTTATCTAATGTGAGAGAGAGAAATTTATCTGATAAAAAAAAAGCTCGAGTGTTTTTTGGCAAGATAAATTAACGACAGAATATATGGATGAACAACAACAATAATTATCTTTATTAACCAAACTTGCGACTCATTGTCAATGTGTAAAAGTGATGACCGCTTACTAGATATTGAGGAAGAGAAATTTTTATCCGATAAAAAAGGATGCACCTTTTTTATCTATGTCAAAGTGACAATAACATTTCCAGGTATATGACATTTTAACATTGGAGTTCATTTATCAGAGGTAATTTCATGTCTGGTCGGGGTGGGAAATGAAATTTTTTGTATGTGTTTAGGTGGATCCGAGAATGGTTTGAATTAACAATCAATTGGTCCCGGTAGGTGGCGCCGCAATCAGGTTCAAACTGAACAACTCCTAAATGGATAGGCCGATTTTGATAAAACTTCATGTGTGTCTTCGAGTAAGTAGCTAGAAGGTTTATATTCACAATTAGTCACGGTAGGTGGCGCTGCAATCCAGTTCAATTGGAATATAGAAATTGAATTAACAATTAAGACAGGAAATAATATAGTTGATAGATATTCATTCATTCTATGTTGACTTAACAGGACAAGATTTGTGGGGTCCTCTAGTGATAGCGTAAACTAAATTTAAAAAAATATATTTAGCCTACTTATACATAAAAAAACTATCAAAACATCAACAAAATTATATGAATATTATTTAAATATTGTCATAGTAATTTATTTAAATTGTAGGTAATTTCGTGACCTAAAAATCACAGAATCCGACTCTGCATACACTCAAGAAACCTGTCGTAATGTTAACCTTTCGCCCGTTATTAATTTTTTTTCAACCAAAGGTTGAACCATACCATCTCACTCTCATGTTTAATGGCATAATAACTTTTAAGAGAGAAGAGAACCAGTGGTGGCACATGGTTAAGATGTGAAATTGTTTGTTATTGGTTGAAAAATTAGCGGGGGAAAATATATTTCTTAATAAGCTGGTATTTTTCGTGAAAAATAATGCATAGGCAAGAAACAGTTCGGAAAAATTGGAATTGAACGTCAGATGAAGGAAGATAAGGAATTTTCGTGGATTTTTTTATTAGATATTTCAAAATAATAAAAAGTTCATAAATTTTAATACTTCCGGAAAAGGACCCCGCGCTTTTCTTATGACAAAGTGGCGTTCCGTCAAATGTTATAAATTTTGGATATGATGTTGTACTCGACTTCTTGACCAAAAGTGTCCATGGGACCAATTCAATCCTATGACTAGTTTCCGATATACAGGGTATTAAAGTTGAAAAATCCTTGTTTTTCGTGATCACGTAATTTTATTATTAACAAATAAATATGCATTTTTAATTGATAGTACCAATAATATGTTCTAGTTTATCGTAAACTTACACATAAATAGTTCAAAATGTCAACATATACAGGGTGGGACTCAATTATACAAGGACGAATTTTTGGAATTCTAAGAAATTCTCATATTGAATGAAAATAAGGTGAGAAATAAAAATTTACTTCATATTCAATGTTCTGGCATCAAATATACTAGTTCTAGAGGTATTCCATACAGGGTGATTCTTAATGCAACCTGAAATTAGTTTTTTTATATATGAAATAAATAAGTTACACCATATATTTTAAAATTAGTTTTTGATGTTTAAAACATATTGGTTACCTGGATATTAGTACTTTTCTTAAAATACAGGGTGATTTGCACACACATCTTGTTATTAAACCGACAAAAATTAGAGAAAATACACTTTTTCTGAATCACCCTATATTTTATAATTAGATCCGTCAAAATGTTTAATCTATTTTGTTTTGTAATAAGCTTAAAATAGTAAATGAGCTGAAAAGATTTCATAATCTTACTATGACCAGTTTTTCAGAAAAAGGGTCCTGAGGGTGGAAGAGATATCGATTAGAGATAACTTTATGGAAAACCCAGGTTTTCATGATTTGATAATTGCTCTGTTCTGTCGGTTCTGTCAACAATTTGGCATTTATAACCTTAATGAATTATATTGTGAATATTTTGATTGCTTTTACTTTGTTTTCTTTGAATTTTGCAATGTTAACAAACGATATCCAAGAAATTTTTGAGGAACTTTCAACCGACGATGAAGAAGATGCTATGAATATTGTTGAAGGCCCTCGACGACAAAGGATATTTAGGAATCGGCTGGACCATTTCACTTTGTGGAACGAAACAGAACTACACTAATGATAGAAGAGATTCAATTTCCTCATTGGAAAAGTTTATGGCTCGTCTATCCATCCAGACAGGAACAAATACACCAAACAGACATATCGAAACCAGACCATAAAACTTAAGTCAAAATGCCAAAACTGTAGGCCATAGAGAATATTTCCCTATGCTCCAGGCTATTCTCCTTTCCATTTTTCTCATTTTTTTAATGAAACTTTTATTATTAATTTACTGTAGTACATGCCTACAGCATGATTAAATACTTGTAGTTCATTCATCTTTTTATCAATGGTTCGGTACACTTCGGTACGTATCCATAAATGAAAATGTGATTATAATTTCGTTCACTATCCTTATTCTGTTGAGTACTCTACCCTCGGGACCCTGTTTCTGAAAAACTGGTCATTGTAAGATTATAAAATCTTTTCAGCTCATTTACTATTTTAAGCTTATTACAAAACAAGATAAATTAAACATTTTGACGGATCTAATTATAAAATACAGGGTGATTCAAAAGAAGTGTATTTTTTCTAATTTTTGTCGGTTTAATAACAAGACGTATGTGGAAATCACCCTGTATTTCAAGAAAAGTACTGATATCTAGGTAACCAATACGCTTTAAACATCAAAAACTAATTTTAAAATATATGGTGTATATAAGAATCACCCTGTATGGAATACCTCTAGAACTAGTATATTTGATGCCAGAACATTGAATATGAAGTTACTTTTTATTTCTGACCTTGTTTTCATTCAATATAAGAATTTCTTAGAATTCCAAAAATTCGTCCTTGTATAATTGAGTCCAGCCCTGGATATTTTTACATTTTGAACTATTTATGTGTAAGTTTACGATAAACTAGAACATTAATGGTACCATCAATTAAAAATGCATATTTATTTGTTAATAATAAAATTACGTGATCACGAAAAACAAGGATTTTTCAACTTTAATACCCTGTATATCGGAAACTAGTCATAGGATTGAATTGGTCCCATGAACACTAATGGTCAGAAAGTCGAGTACAACATTATATCCAAAATTTATAACATTTAACGGAACGCCACTTTGTCATAAGAAAAGCGCGGGGTCCTTTTATGTAAATTGAATCATTTTCACCAAAGAAATGAAAATAAAACTGGAAAAAACTTTTTGCTGAGCTTTTGCAGATTTTTTTATTATCTACAACTTTTGTGCGAGACATTTTCCACTAGAAAATATAATTTAGCCAAAAAAAAAACGTAAAGCCACTTTTAACTCCCAAACAATATTCCATGATACGCCCATGTACAATTGTAGCCTTGAATTCTGATGCTATCTGAAAGGCTAATCGAAGTGCTTAAGAATTGTTGACACTCAAATAAATTTTTCCTTTTAAACGTTTCTCATGTGGAAATAGGATACTTTTAAAAATATGTTGGATGCATTGTTTCGGGTGTTACGACCGTTGTTTTTATTTTTAATTTACGACCCAACAATTGGCCGGTTCTCATTTGGGGGTACTTGACAAATTTATGCATCGTCGTCAGAAGAAAACAAATATTTATTGCATTGATAAAAATCTTGAATAGTTTGAATATTTAAGACGTTTGTGATAACTTCAGTTACAACTAAAATAGCCTTGTAAGATGGTGAGTTATCCTGGTGCAAAATCCATGAGTTTTTTTCTAAAAATCTGATGTTTTTGGACGAATTGGCTCTCTAAACCGCTGCATAACGCTTTGGTAATATTCTTTTATTCACTGTTTCACTTTTTGAAAGGAATTCCTGTGTATAACTTCGTAATAATAAAAAAAACTGTTAACAACACTTTTGATGGACATGACGTGCTTTCAGCTTAGTTGGAAGACGACACTGCAAAGCTTGTTGACTGCTTTGCATGTCAAACTCTTATACCTATTTCTCATTACAACTTGAAATGCGTTTTATCACCTTGGGGTAGGTTTAAAATAGTACGAATTAATTCGTGAGAGCCAGAAATTACAGCGAATATCTCTCTTTAACTTGAACGACGATTTTCAGTAACCATTCCCATCATTTTAGCTACACTGAGTTAAGTCGAAGCAGTTGATGTTTGGTCACAGAGAAGCAAATATCGATAACTTTACAACTTACACGCACATTTTTGATAAAGTTTCAAGTCTTATGCTACCAACAAACATTCATAATAAAGACAGAAATGGAATACAAGGAACATGTACTAAAAATAACAAGATGGACGTTGTTTGGGGATGTATGGAGAAGAGACCTCGATATTATTATAAGGACTTCAACAGACTGAGAGAAAGAGTTAGACCAAAGATCAGTATATTGGTGAACAAATTGATCGAAAATGCACACCACCTTATAACAAAAATTTAGTATATACATGCTTGACAAAAATTAAAGTTACATAATCAAAGATTCTATTTTTGCTATAAAATACAGGGTGTTTCATTTGAAATAAGAAAGAAAATGACAGGTTCGAGTTCACCATGTATACAAGAAGGAATATAATTGAAATTTAATACGATACGGAGATATTGCATCATATTACAAAACTCTGTTCGGCAAAATACATTTTTTTTCTTTAACGTACAACAAGCTACAGAGCGTTGATTTACCTACGATTTTCACATAAACGTGTCCATATCTTTTGAAGGACTCTGTATAACGTGGCAAAATCTCATATCAAAAGCATAAAAAAATGTAACCAATCCGAATTCGGTATAATATACAGGGGTTCCCATTTGAAAAATCATATGTTTGGTATGTAAGGGAGTTATGCAGCACTCTGTATAGTTCGATATAATTTCAAAATATGGACCTTCAGCACATCTACTAATTTTGTTAATAACATTTTTTGATATCTCTTGAAATAACCCATATACCGAAATTTGTCGTAAGATTGGTACACCCTGTACATGCGAACTGATCACACGCTTCATAGAACGGATCATAAGAGCTCAAGCGAGAGCGAATCGGTCATAAATTCATATAAGTTCAGTTGAAGCCGTTGATGACCGACCAGAGCATCGTAAAAACTGCAAAACATACTTAAGATTAACTGACAAAATGGACCACTGCAAACAAACTAAACTAACAATGGCGGTTAAACTCCTCGTTATCACAGAGGACAGTTTTGCAAACTTATGGAAACAAATTATTCCGTTATATCGCTTCTTGACAGAATGTATATGTTAACCATACATATTTTTTTGATGTTCTACAAAATATTCCAGCCCACAATAACCCAAACTTTAGATAAGATCCGATGTTTCTACACATAGTAAACCCATTCATTTTTATCAGTCATTTAAAAAAAACATCTCACTCATAAGTGGTTGTACCGGGCCTTTTAGACTTTTTAAAACGATTCGATAAGAACACGGTTCGTTTAACGTTATCTCTTTCGTTTTTAAATTCTTCGAGTTACTTGGAAATAAAAGCAATCTCGAGTTTTATACGTACTATAATTTTTTTACTGCCCGCCTGGAATATCTCACAAGCTTTTGAAATTTCTAACATGTCACAAACGCAAGGAATTCTGCTATTGGAACAATGGCATATTCGGTTTTCTTTTATATCAGAGAACGAATAACAGATTTTATAAATCCAGTTTTAAGGTTAGGTCTCAACTAGAAATATCCTTGGGATGATTCACCCCATAATTCACAATTATATAAACAAAATGTATACCTATACAATGAATATTTGAATACATCTTCTAAGGAAACGACACACCTTGTCGCATTCATTAAGTACTGAGTTGTACCAAGTAACTTAATGTATTCCTCATTGTTTCTTCATTTTTTGTTGGAACTTCACCGTAATAATTATTAGCGTCATCAATTTTGAGGACGTTTTGAAAATAAAAACTTTTACAGTGTAGGTATATCTAATAGAACTGACAATATCATGTATTTGATCGGCCTAGAAAAGGATTATTGAGAGAAGACTTTAAGCATCTTAAAGGTTAAATAGTACTTTCACATGTTTTTCACACGTTTTAGAATGTACATTTTCAGTGTGATGTTCAAAGCATAAAGAAGGTTGAGAATAACTATTTTTTATTGCTGTTTATCAGCTGTCAATATTTTAAATTCGAATTTTAGTGGGATTTTTCAAAAACTTTCCTGATAAAATTTGTAACTGAACTTGTTTTTCGATGATTTTGTGGTTCAAATTCATCTAAAATGTCCTCTTTTTTTTCAACCATTGTTATTCTTTCTACATTACTGTGTGATTTATAACAAATTTCAAGTACTTCTGATGCATCACAATCGATATTGTATTCGTTGACGTGGAGCCAATCTATTTTAAAATCGAATAATCAACAAGGGACATCCCGATAGAATAGACTCGTTAGGATGTTGTTACAGGGGGAGCAATAAATCAATTTCGATGTAAATTTATTGAATTCCCTTCTACGCTCGATCACCCCGGTATTAATTATACTTGTATTAACAAGGATCTGAAGAAACTTTATTGAATCACGAAGAGTCATCTTATAACAAGGTTGTTTATAACGAGTAGTTATGTTGAAGAGCAAGTCAATAATGTTCAGCTGCTCTTAATTATTTTCACGAGTGAACTTAAAATTGGCGCAGTCAGTAGGATGCCAATTTTAAGTTCACTCGTGAATAGAACGTATTTAAAAAAATAAATTAAGTTATTAACTAGCAACATTAAAATACAATTATTTTCAGTATATTACATAACGATGAACAATATTCAATGCTATTTTAATAACATTTAATATCCGCAGTTCCGGTTTTTTTGCTACAAATTCGTTGCATGTTTATTGATTTAAGCGTTAGATAACGAAATATGTTTTTTAACGACAATCACTAACAATTTGCAGCTGTAACATTTCATCTGTATTTACTTTATGTTTATATTTTTTGTAGTTGTCGATATGATAATAAATTTTTCAGTGAAGTAATTTGTTAAAACAGAAAAATACGATTATATTAACTGTAATTAGCCTGAAAGTTCAGCAACCTCTTATCGGCTAAGTAACACAAACTGTCTTATAGTTTTGAGATAAAGCTGTTTACATTTTTTTCTGTACCACTAGAAAATCTAGAAATACGTAATTTCAATTGCAAGCGCAGCATTTAATTTCTTATAGTCCAGTCAAATCGAAAAAATGGTAAAACTTTAATATCGAGTGAAAATATTCCCATATTTTGCTAAAAACCACCTTCAGGTGTTACATGGTAACTCAAAAACTGTGTTAAGGCAATTTTTATAGATAATTTACGCAATTCTGGGCAACGTCGCGAAGCGTTGACTAATTGGTTTGAATTGTCTCATAAATTGATATAAATGATGAGCTAAATTGTTCATTTCAACCTGTTTTTCTAATTTTTGGAACTTTAGTTCTTTACGTATGGTTATGTTTGAGCGACCGGGGGTAGCGACGCAAAAGATCTGTCCGTTACGTTATGTTATGTTACGTTGCTTCGTTATGTGCCTTGCTTGCGTGCGTGTGCTCTCTCCTGAGTCTCTCGTTTACGATGCAGCGATTCATGTGCTTCGGCCGGGATTCGAATCCGGGCCTCCCGCGTGGAAGGCGAGCATTCTACCACTGAACCACCAATGCTATATTAAAATTCTATGCAAAGCTGGTATTCGCAGTGCTGGTGATCTACTTGAATTTGTTCGTATAAATTTTTACTATTATTTCCATAATTTTTTTTGCGCGATTGATCTTTTTTGTTTATTTACAGCATCGGTTGTCAGGACGGTAGGTTATGTTTACTGGTTTCTAATTTTAACACGTCGGTAAGTGATTTACTTACCGTTATTTTATTCGGAATTTATTTCAATACGATCGCGCAAAAAATGGTATAAGCATCTCGAACGTTAAGGGTAATTACAACGTTTGCATGTAGATTCCTCTCTTAAAATTGGACAAAATGATACGAGGATTAAGGGATCTGGCACATTTACTTTTCGAAATACAGGGTGTTGAAATTTTGAAAACTTGAATGTTTTAATTCGATAACTTTAAAATGGATGGATACATTGATTTGACATTTAGCAGGTTGTTTTTAAATGTAAAAGGGACTATTTTGAAAGAAATAGTAGCTTGTGCAACTAGTGTGGATATGATGGCCATATCGCACGAGGACGAAGTTTGAGTACGACGCCGTAGGTGGAGTGCTCAATAGTTCAAGTGCGACATGGACAATCCACACGAGTCGAACAGCATATTTTTTCTACGAACCACTTAAGAAAAAATATAGAAAATAAAAATTTCTATAAACTGTAATATAACTTCAAATTGAAAATTTAACAATTCAATTTTATGTTTCCACTAATTTTTTTGTGGTAAACGTACAATTCTTGAATGTCCAATTTGTATAATGCTCCGGTTTTCCTTTTTAAATATACGATGCTGTTATAAGTAGATGTTGCCAACCGTACCATTATCTATAATAATGAATATTCTGCTAAATATTTCAAACGTCTACCTGTTGTCGTTATTAATATCAAGCAGAATAATTATTTAAAAATAAAATTAACAATAAAAAAAAAAACTTCTTCACGGGGAATCGAACCCGGGTGTACCGCGTGAGAGTCTGGTTTGCTTACTACTCGACCACTGAGGAATATGCAAATTGTATATCTTTAACGTCAGATGTATTACATAATTTCTGCTTAAAAGGAACTAAAGTTCCTACCGTGTGTCCTGCGACACGTTCTACCTTTTTTATTTAGAGCATTTCAATAAAAACTATTAAAATGCACTTTTTAGAGCCCAAATATCTAATAAATTAAAATAGACAGGCGAAACTTAATCACTTCCTAAACCTACAGTTTAAAGCGCATTTTTCGAAATTACTTTAATCACGGGTTCTGGACGAAATTCGTTATCCACCCTCTTTTTGAGGGGTTGAACACATGTCAGATACAAGAAATGTAATTATTCAATCTCTCCAGATACTGATATATAATTATCTTCAACTCCTAGAAAGATAAAAGTCTTTCTTTTAGTAAATAACGTTTTTGTTATAAATATATATTTCATTTATCACAGATGTTAAAAGAATGTGTTAGAAGTCAAGTAACGCCTTTGATAAGGGTTAAAACGTTCTTTAATCGTTTTTTAGCCAACGGCGTTCACAAAAATGGTTAATTGTAGGTATTTTAACGGAAAGTAACGATAAGGGATGATTTATGAGCTAAAATTCAAAATGTGATCCCGATGAAGTTAGTGAGGTCACCAAAGAACTTTTCTAATAAGCTTATAATGGAAAGATTAATAAAAACAAGAGATTCGCGTAGAAACCCCCTTCTAACAACCATGTTCATGTAATGCAGGGTGTTACTTGGTAACCGTGCTACGTACATAGTTTTTGGATACTTCGTGGAGTTTTATATGGGAGAAAATAATAGTTGAGCAGGTGAATTTTTTCTCTATATGAGTATTTATAGAAAAAAACGGGATAGTGGGTGCTACAGATGATATCAGGGAATCTATAAAAAAAGTCAGCAGGAAGAAATAAAATAAAGTTTAAATTTAAAACACTCCATAAGAAATTACCGAGGAAATAACTGAAAAACTGCGGCTTATCGCAGTGTAAATGAAAATTATAAAACCATAAAAATAAGATATTATAAACTGAAAACTAACTGTTCAATAAGCTAGAACTAAATTTATACATTTGCACTTGGAGCTTGTGATTTTGAATTGAAAAATATTATTTTTCAATAAAAAAACTTGTAGTCTAACCTCAAAACACGATGAAAACAACAATATTAGAAATAAGACTATGCTGAGAAAGTGACAACATCGTATTTGTAATATATCCTTTTAAAAACAAAAATTGGATATTTTTCGAGGGGGCAATGAACATAATTTATATTTAAGAAAGCATACAATGTTACTTGCTTGATTACGAATATAATATTGTTAAAACCTATAAATTATTTAATAAATAGGTATAATATCATTTGTACTTCTTGATTAAAAACAGTTATGGAACCCATTCGAGTAAGTAGGTTTTCAAAAATTTTTGATCATAATATCAACTTTAATATAAACATAAAAAAAATAATTAAAAAGTGTGGGGAGAAATAAAAATGAATTTAAAAAATATATTTAAATTGAAATTAATTTCGTTAAAATAAGTTATTTGGGATTTTAATAATTAAAAATTGATCAAACCTCCAAAATTATATACTATTTAATAAATATTATTAAAATTGTATTTTTATTTTCTGGTACCATTAGATATATTAGATTAATTATACCACAAACCATACATATTGACTTAAACATCAATCATTGATTAAAATAATGTATTATTAAAAAAAATTACCTCAAGGTTAGCCAAAATTGCAGTACATTCTCCTTGTTGTACATTGTCCGAAACTTTGATGACCAAATCTTCGTAAGCCCCGTTCTTCAGCTCCAACCCCTCAGAAACGATTACAAAAACAAGGAATATAAAAAGTTTAAAATCCATCTTGCACAAATCCGCAAAAAAACTCCAAAAAAAATTGTCTCAACAAATCATGTCAATTTGTCACACACTAAAATTTCACTTGCTACCGGTGAAGATTCCACAAAATCACTCAGTACTTTTTATTGATTCGTTGTAACTAAGACAACAACAATAACAACAAACGAATTGTGTTACGTCGGATGACCGGTAGAAGCCTTCTTGTGGTGTCAGTTGTTGCGTGTAGACTGAAGCGTAGAACGTGGATTTACCGTCGAGGATGGTCTTTACTCCCACTACACGGACGCTATGCACTTTGGTGCAGTAAAGCACAAGAGATACGCTTTCGTGTAAGTTGGTAGCAGTACCCCGGAGCGGTACTTTTCTCACCACGGTGTGTTGCATAAGGTATTCTCACGACGAATGATATAGAGGATTTATTAGATTTAATTTTATGATTTATATTAATTTTTTATACCACAAAATTTTTTTTAAAAATGGAGAATTTTTTATTTTTATATCCAAAATTCTTTGAGCATTGCTTGGAATACAGGGAAAATAGATAATGTTGAATTATTGTAGTGACAGTAAAATACGTAAATGCGTTTAAACTAAACGATAAAATAAATATATAAAAAAATGCACAGCTGCCAATTATTCAGATATATTATACTAGACAAGTGATATACTGCAAGCACCAAACGTCATGGCGAGCGATCGCGCAGGTATAGACTCTCCCAACTAAATTACTATAAGCCCCTTGCCATTCAGTAACATCGAATAAAAGGTTAAAAGGTGTATGGACGCATGCGCACCTCAAGATAAACTCGTGATGTAATGTGCATGCGTGCCTGCGGGCTCAAAAATTAAATCCTCTGGCCAGACGCAAGCTGCAAAACGCCAACAGGATGGGAGAACAGCTAATGATACGCCTCTGTACAGAGCATTCATATGTATTGCAAGAGATGTAGTAAGAAGTAACAATGAAGATGAGTTTGTACGCATGAAGGCGGTCTCGCCATCACGTTTGGCGCTTGCAGTAGATTGTTTCATATTGAAGCAAACGCCCAACCAGTGTAAAACATTCAGTGACGTTCAGAGACTAAATAAAGTATATAGCATAGAAAAATAATATATAGGTATGGGAGTAGTCGATCTTGTAGTAACCGCTGGTTGAACGCAGTGTAACAGGAAGGGCTTCGGAACTAATTTTTGAAGGCGGGGTATTTGAATTTGTTAGTTTAGATTGTGGGCAGGTGAATTTTACAATTTGTTTAAGATATAGCTATTTTTTTGTATTTTTTTACTGAACTGTAATGAACCAATTTCACATAGTACGCATTAGAACAATAAATGTAATTATAGGTATTCACAGTTTAATCACATTCGTCTGCTGTAAAAAGTATTGGAAAACATGGTTTCTCGGTGATACTTAAATCGTAAAAAGCTTAAGGTGCTGATGAGTCTCGGTACGTTAGCAAAATAAATCATATTTTGTTGTATAATAATCAATGAGCGACGCCACTGTCTATTATTGTTTATTCATTTGACGAATGTTTGTCGGTCGGGCGGTGTCATAATTTTCCCAGACACATTTTAGTGCATTTAAGTAATTGGCGACTACTATAGGTTAGGTTAGGTTCTATGTGAGTGGGGCCTTCTTGCCACCTCCACTGCGACCTTCGTTAGGTCTATTGTGGCCTACAATTCACCCCACAAGCCTGTGCTTCTAACGAAGTCCATATTTATATTTGGTGATATACATTTTGGAAGTCGTTCGGCTCTAAGGTACTAAAACCGAATAATGTATACCTTACCCTGGCCAAGGCTGGGCATGAGCATAGTATGTGCTCCGCAGTTCCGTCCTCCAAATTACAGAACCTACAGTCCGAGTTCTGAACCAGACTCATCTTCTTTAGGTGGTAATTTAGTCTACAATGTCCTGTAAGCAGTTCCGTCAGAATGCGTAGATTTGTTCTGCTCCATTCCAGTACGTGTAGGTCTTCCTTTCCGACCAGGTAGCTATGGCTGATCTAGCTGTGCTTTCCGCAATGCCAAAAAATGGTTCAGGTCCGATAAATAAAGTCTCTGATCCCTTTTTTGCCTCCTGGCGACTACTATAGTTCTTTCTAATATCTATAAACTTTATACCTTCGTAACGTTAGTTATAGTTCTATACAGTTTTCTGAATAATCAATGTATTAAGAAGACAAATATATATTTCCTTGACTATTTCACTAGAGTAAATTGATAACTATAAAATTTGAAGGTTTTGAACTGGCAATTTTTTGTCTTGTCGCGGCAATTTTTTGACATTTAATATATCAAATCTATGTGTATAAAATTATATCACTCTGTGATAAAATTCAATATAAAATCTTTGTTAGTGGTTTCTAAGGAAACTAAGTTGTTTATTTATTTATTCAACTGTCTAAAAATTATTAAAACTGTTTCAAAAATTTAAATAAGTATTATTAAGATGAATAATACAAGATTTGGAAATAATTCAATAAATGAAATAGAGAGTACAATTAAGCAAAGTATACCGCGAAATACAATGAAGACAAAAAAGTCTGCGTGGAAACAGTTTAGAATGTTTCTGGACGCACGTAATTATACGTTAGAAAAGGATACTTCTGAACAAGTTATAACAAAAATTCTTGAAGATTATGGTTTTAACATGAAAAAAAGAGATGGATTAGCAAAAGAAGGAGTTGGTGAACAAGAAGTAATTAAGCTTACAGGACATTCTTCTGCCCATTCTTTGAAACCATATTTACAATTAAATGAAGAACACAATTTCCAACTTATAGAAAACCTTCGAGAAAATAAAAATAAAGAAAAGGAATCCTCAGTTTCTAACTTACATTCATCACAGGTTATGATGCAAAACAATACCCAAAATAATGCTACAACGTACAATTATAATAATTGTACTTTTTACATAAATAAGTAATTTTTTTCATAATGTTATTATTTTTTTGGATTTGTATAAATTAAGTTGGCAATAAATAAAACGTTTAAACATACGATTTTTTAGTTTTTCTCTCGTGAAATAGTCATGTCGAATACTACTCAATTAAAAATTTTCTCTTGTCGTATTTAAGTTTGTTGCTTCTAGTTAATTTTGCTCATGACATTTAATCCAAAACCACTCGCCTGCCGGCTCGTGGTTTTGTTAAAAATGTCATTCGCAAAATTGTCAAGCAATAAACTTTCATGACAATCGAAACATTTTGCCGAAAAAATTTTCACTCTCGTGGTATTATATATGACTATTTCACTAGAGTAAATTAATAACTGACAAAATTTGAAGGTTTTGAACTGGCAATTTTTTGTCTTGTCGCGGCAATTTTTTGACGTTTAATATATCAAATCTATGTGTATAAAATTCTATCACTTTTTTAGTTTTTCTCTTGTGAAATAGTCATGTCGAATACTACTCAATTAAAAATTTTGTAAGGTAAAATTTTTCTCTTGTCGTATTCAAGTTTGTTGCTTCTAGGTAATTTTGCTCATGACATTTAATCCAAAACCACTCGCCTGACGGCTCGCGGTTTTGTTAAAAATGTCATTCGCAAAATTGCCAAGCAACAAACTTTCATGACAATCAAAAAATTTTGCCGACAAAATTTTCACTCTCGTGGTATTATATATGAAAAGACAGTCCAGTTACCAATGACGACCATGACATACGGTCGAGGTCTAGTTGTCTCCCATTCCATTCAAGTATAGGTACTTACTTTTATTTTTGAGCTGCATTTTTGGATTACCATTTATAGATACAAAAGACGTTGATGATTGCTTCGCATTTCAATTAAGTGAAATTAAGTTGAACTGTGATAAGGTGACCCAATTTTGCGGTTATTTGGTCGAAACCTATATAGATGAATATTGAAAGTTTCTTCCTCATATCTGGGTTAAACTTAATAATAGGAAAAATAATACTCTTCTCGATTCAAACCATAGAAATACTACAGATAGAGACAAGAAGCCAGCTCAGCACCCGTCAGTCTGTAACAGAGATTTATAGAAAGTCAAAGATTCTGGCTGACTTCCTCTAATGGCGCGCTTGCTATAGACACTGACAAAAACCTCTGATTCTCTGTCTCTTTCTCTCTCACCAGAGTTAAGACTGACATTCCCACTTACACAACGGCCTATGACTTGTTGCCTCTATCTGTTGTATAGGTATCTATGATTCAAACTCATCTGTAACATTTCTGCAGACAGTTGGAAAAACAGGTTATAGAGATGGAAAATTTTGACATTATAGTGATTAATTTTTCTAAAAATTAAAGATTTAAGCATAAAATTATTATATTTTCCAAATATATATTCGGAAAAAAAGTTTGATTTTGCATTATTTGTAAACAATCGTGGGGTCAGTAATTTATCATTTTCTCACGAGATTAAAATACGATATTGATTCAATTCCTAGTAAAATACTGCATATCAATTACTATTAATAATTATTTAAGATATTGTCGAATTATGTTTCCGCAGAAATAGATAACGAAGACATTTGTTTAGTAAGCAAATTAGATCTCATTATGATGATTTCGAATGAAATGCGCTTGCTAAAAAATGTTATATATACACAAATATATATAAAAAAATTACTCTGTCCATTTTTCCAACGTCAAGAAGATCTCTTATACACTTAGCAAATGTGGCTGGAACCATTATATGAATATTTCTTCTCTCGCTGTCATTTAAGAAGATTTTCCAAAAAGATGTTCATAGAAGGATTCAAATTTTCCTACTTTCTCATTTCTTAATTGTTTTCTGTTGAAATGAAACTTTTTGGTTATCCCTCTGTTGCGTATTATCACCGGCTGAGACAGCCTGGATTAAGGTGGCTTCAAAGCAGAGGTAGATTTGAGAGTCGATATTGTAAAGCTAAAACTTAGAGGGCAAGCCAAGATAATGAGGTTTCAAACGAAGCTAAGTAGAGATTCGTTCATCTAGAGAAGGAAACTACAGAACATATCCTTAGCCTTTGTAACTGCCTGACTATGAAAGGTAAAAGTTTCGCGTACTGTGATATGCTGAATCTCGCTTTGGTTTCTATCCTGATACGCGTAAAGTTCGTCTTAGAAGACGACCTGGAAATCTGAAACGTCTTACCAGGAGATGTACAGTGACCAAGGTAGTACATATATGGTATGGGGTAGTATTAGCATTGAAGGAAGAATTGACTTCGTTCCACTGGACGGCTATTTGATTGCCGCCAGTTATCGTGACAACATTTTGCGACCCATTGTGTGTCTATATGCTGCACAAGTCGGCCCGAATTTCCAGCTCATGCCTTGTCTTAATCGGTTATTTAACGTCGGTCTGTTGCTGCGACTGAGGCTAATCATTGACGCCGGGAGCACGTTACCCCTAACCGGAAAATTTGGCGATCCCACTTGTGTTACAACCACTGGTAGCGTTCTTTAACGAGCCTAACATACATGGACTCCGGACCTTGGTCTTACGTCTCCGAAAGACGGCATATCTACATTATACATCGCGCTCATTGGTATAATGTCTGCGAGCTGTGATATGCTACTTTGCTGCCGGCTGTACGGACTCTATACGATGGTTTTCCCTGGCTTGGTCACCCATCCAAGTACTAACCATGTTCGACCTTGCTTGACTGTAGGTAATCATCGCATCAAAGACGTTTCATTACAGTGCTGGGTCGTCGCCCTCCAGCTTATGCATGACAATGCTCGTCCACTCACTTCACTTTTTGATCGTCCAATCTGTGCATGTCTAACATTTGCCAAGCTGTGGATAATACAAGAGGGGATTATATTGTGGTGCTTCAGAACTTTTTTATAGCATAGATTTACGTTCATTGTTTGTCTTTTTTTCTGAACTTCCCTTATCTCTTTTTGATGATGGGTTTAACGGCATTGGTATCAGTATCAACCACATATTATATGCCGTACCAAAAAAGTCATAACACATTTTTCTTGGTATATAATTCTTCACAGCACTCTCGTTCTTTTTCTGCTGTCTAGACGCATTAATCTCAAGAATTGAAATATTAATTTGCAACAGTAAAAGTGTGTACACTATGTTCGAGTGGCATGGAGATTAGTTGTTATGATTTCGAATATGAATTAGTTCTCATACAGTGTGTTCTGCATTTCTTTATCAATATTTAGATGATGAAATTAAATTCGTACGTCATTGTTTATTTTAAAAATATTTTGTCGTGTCATAAATGAAAATATTCTAATGAAAAAAACTTGTTGTATATTGGCAATATAAACAGTTTTTATAGTATAACAAGTATGTTTATAAAACTGTTGAAAAGATTTTTATTTACGATATTTTTTTGTCATAATTAACCCGGCGCGTACAGATCTAAAACAACCTTATGCGACGCCTTTCCCTCGTTACCAGATTGTTAAAATGATAGCATAAAGTGTATAGGTATGTTACTGTTATACAAAATTAGTAATTAATTATTGTAAAAAAAAATTGATAAGTTTAATTATGTATTCACCTTGGTCATTAAGTATTTTTGGTTTGGTGCTCGACATTTCTTTAAAAAACTGACGCAAAAGATTTTTACTTTCATAAAACACTGTCAAACTGTCAAACATTCTACAGAAAATATTGGGTCTGCCTACTTGGGTATTTGAAAATCTATATTCCTATTGGTCAATTTTTCAGTTTTATAATGAAAACCAGTGTTATAATGAGTATTATTATGAAACTGAAAATTGGCATTTAATTAACAACTTATAGTATAGGAGTAGAAAAAAAATATTATAGCCTTCTACTAAAAGAAGTGATAAGCCCACGGATAAAGAAAGTTTTATTACTTTATTACTAAATAGACTGTAGTCATTTACAAGGTTTATCAGAAAATATAAATTTCATCCAATTTTATAATATTTCCATTTTTGATCAAATCGAAAATCAATTTCCACTTATTGTATGTTGAAAAAGGACCTTCAAGTCTTTTTAAAGGTCCTGAGTCTTACAGTAGACGTAGACTAACAAAAACTCACCTTGAACAGGAAATATACGAATGAGAACGAGAAGTAACGGAAGAAACAAACAAAAATAACATCAAAGAACTCTAAGCAACGTTTCGTATAGTAAAGTCCGCTCCTGTGGAACTTATTTACTCGCACTAACCGGAATTCAGACACGCCTTCTAAAAAATATCTTTCATTTCAACAAATTTTCGCTCAAGTCTTTCATCGATTGTGTCAACATGCGATGTGACCTAACGGAGCAGATAAAACGTTTTTCGTTGACAAATATTAAAAATATTGGTGTGACTGATGATAATGCGAGTAAAAAAAACAATAAAATAGTTTCCGGGAAATGAAAGTAAAATTTAAACAAAAAAATTTGAGCGGAAACGTGAAATAATCACCTACCTGTTTACCGAGTATGTATGTATGTATTTTGGGAT
>CAJUYG010000946.1:0-15866 GCA_910591675.1 Galerucella calmariensis | reverse complement strand
TTTCCTAACAAGTGCGGAAAGTGATACTTTCCCGCACGCGACTACAGTTGACAAGCGGAGTTCGGACAAGCGGTCAAGGGCGGGAAAGACACTTTACGAATGAGTAAGGAACATTATTTTTTCTACGACCGTGTTATATCAAAATATCTTCATTATTTTATATTTTCAAATATTAAAATTGCAACAGATTCCAGTAATAGTATGTGGACTGGAACCTTTGGCCATGCATATATTTTGCCTATAGTATTTGAAGGCGTTGGCTCTGTATCAAACAGTACTAACTATAGCTTATGCCAGTGAGAACTGGGTACTGCAGAAAAAGCATGAAACTAAAATAAACGCGATGGAAATGAAACATTTAAGGAAAACGAAATGGGAAAAAGTAAGGAACGAAGAAATCAGAAGCATAACCAATCAAGACCCAATAATATCAATTATTAAAAAGAAACAATTGAATTGGTTTGGCAACCTAGTAAGAATGAAGCAAGATAGAATTGCGAGAAAAGTTATGGAAATGGTAATATCAAGAAAAAGACAAAAAGGAAGACCAAGGAGGAAATGGATAGACCAGATTGAAGAAGTTGGGAATAACAAAGGAAAAACATTAGGAGAGATGAAGGCATTAGCCAGGTACATAAAAGAATGGAAAAAATGGGTACAGAAAGAGCTCCAATCCGACGCCTGAGAAGGCATAAGGATAAGAGAAAGAAAGAGAGAAAAAAAGGCTCTGTATATTTGACCACGTCATTCTCAAATTTTGGAAAAGCTTTGCTATAAAAAATTTTACATTTTGAGATCAATATGAATTTCCTAACGGCCTCTGATGGATAGTTACATCGGTTCAATTGTTAACACGCATTATTGATTATGAATATAGAATCTTGATATTAAAGAAAAGAACAAGTTAGTGAAGAAAGACCGACATTAAGTTCACAACTATGAATAATAAAAAGATAAGATACATTTCTTGTACATTTAACAGTTTGCAGAAACTATTTTTCGTAAAACTGGTTTCATGATTAGTACCAGGACATGCCAATAGGATACAATTTATTATTCCTTTTTCCGAAACTAGAATAGAACAAAAAAAACAAGTTTTAACTGCAAGTTTTAATATATTTCTTTTCGCTTTCACATAAGTCAAATTTCCTGTTTCTAAAACGAATTGAAAGTAGTGAAGGACCGCGCTTAATATTACCATACGTATTGTTGAGAACGCTCGATGAAAATAAACTAAAAATTCTTAAAACGTGACATCGACACGACCGTGGGGATGAAGAGGGATCCGTGTTCCATTGAATCGGACACGTTTTCGATGGTTGTCGGGGCTATAAAATAAAAATATCTGTTGGATGTTCTACAGGTAATGAATTTTTGTGTCAGTGAAATGATTAAGGATTCTAGACGTGAAATGTGTGAAAATCATTTACGAGCAGGTTCTGCTTGTACGAATAATACTTTGCCATTATTATTGCTTTTTGTTGATCGGTTCTTAAGGTACCATTAAAAATGGTCTAATAAATCTTAAAATCAGACAGTATCATTAAATCACCTTAGTCGCTTTGGTTACAAAACACTACACAAACTGTAATTTAATCCCCTTCAGTCTTGGTTGGACTATGGTTTTAAATCGATGTAGTAAATTCAGATGTAACTCGTTAAAGACCTATTGCAGTTCTCTGCAAGAAACCATACGCATATACTTATGTACAATACTGTTATTTTTCATTCTAATTATATAGATGCCAGATCTTTAGAGCACAAAAAACTTCAAAGTCAACTACACATTTTCCAAGCGCACATAGCTGGCTATCGATAGTTTATCGAGTGGCTAAAAGCTTATGACTTACTGAGGCAAGCCGTCGACGGAGCTACCATAATATATGCGTTTAATGATAAGCTGCAAATAACTATACCAGGTAGAGAAGACTACAAGACTGGTTGGATCCAAAGGGGTAAAACAAAAGATTAATATCCGTGCTATCAAAGGACTTTCCAAAAGGAAGATACGGTTAATTTACCACATCGTTGAAAACATTGAAAGACAGAAAGGAACATAAAGTTCAGTTGCCATCTTCACAAACATCTAACTTGCACTAAATGCACCCAGAGATGTCAAACCAATCGTTAATATGGTTCACAGACTAAGCCTTGTGCAGATTCTGTCACCTGGAGGAGAAAATAGCAGAGTATATTCTATATGTCAGAGCGACTGCCTGGCGAATTTCCGGTTTCTTGTACTATACTGTGAGAAGCAACTGACAAGAAATTACAGACATATCTGAAAAGGTAGCTGATGGTTATCTGTATCTGTATCTGTAGAGTGGGGAGGGTAAGTGTGTAGGCTCACAGCACTTAGGCCACATGTGACCCATTGTACATCCTCCCGAGGAGTTGTCCTCCTAGGTCATTGTCCATCCTGTCCTTCTCAGGAAGGTGGTCAGGTCACTAGGAGACATCTCCTTTATATCGGCAGGTGTAAGCCAAGACTAACCGAACACACACTCTCTTATTGACGATAACTCCGGACACTCGCATAAGACATGCCTGACAGTTTCATCTTCCTGTTCACACATCCTGCATAGAGGTGTGTCCACTAACCCCATAGTATGGAGGTGTTTCCTTAGTTGACAGTGACCAGTCAGAAATCCTACTGTTAAACGTAGGTTTTTCCTGGTCATCGCCAAATATTTCTTCGGCGCCAGCTTTCCAGGGTCGCCCAGGGTGATTCCATCCCATCTCTTAAGGGATTGAGCATGGGTGTAACGTTTGGCTAGTTCCGCAATTGTCGAAGTCGTTAGGCCGTAGGTGTCACTGGGTCCTAGAATTTTCAGTCCAGTGGCTTCCCTGGCTAAAGAATCAGCAATGCGATTTCCTTTACTCCTGTCGTGCCCTTTAAGCCACCTCAGGATAATATTGTTATCTGCCGAGGCGTCAGCTAAATCTTGGTGGCACTCTAGTACTAGCCTCGATATAACACGTTGTCTGTTCAAGGCTAATAGGGCTTGTCTACTATCAGTGCAGATTGTTATGTTTTTTCCAGAAATTCCTCTTCTGGTTAGTTCTTTTGTGGCAATTGAGATACCAGCCAGTTCTGTTTGATGGTTAATTTCAGCTTCTTATTTTTATCAGGACCAAGTCTTCCTCTTTCGTAACATAATTTTGGTGCTCTACTGGACGGCTATTCTTAAACAATGAGCGGCATAGATTTATGGCGAATATTCACATGAGGTGATAGTCGTTATATTCTTGCCCTTTGATCCGATATAATTGATCTCATGAAAATCATACGCTCCGGATCGCATGGTCCGAAATAGAGAAGCAGAGTCGAATGAATTGGCGCTTGCCTAGTAAAGAGGTTTTTTAATGGAAATTTATATATATTTGTATATAATAAGTATACAGTGCTATTCAAAAGTCCCCTCCCCCCCTCGTATCCTTTGATCGGCTACACTAACATTAATAAAATTTGGAGGGGGGAAAATAAAGTGTTGTAAACTTCTCTACGAATGGTAACAGGTGACGTAATAGTAATAGATGACATCACAGTGCCACTCTGGCCAATAATTTGAAATAGGACCTTATGGCAAGTGATATCTCGTTTGGAAGGCATTGACATTGGCTACATAGCCATATTAATTTTGTTTGGGTTTAAACTAATTTTCACGGATAAATTAAATAAATACCAAAATTATTATTTCACATTTAAATATTGAAGATTTTTCAGTCCGCCTCTGGTTAGTTGTCGAAAAAATTGACGTTTTTAATTTAATAGTATTTGTTGCATTGCAAAGTTTTTCTAAATAGCTTAAATATTTAATTTTATTATTGTTTAATGAGACGTTTAAGAATTTACATAGGCAAAATGGTACGTACTCAAGCCAACAAAGTAGCAGCTATGTTAATAATTGGTGAATCTAGAAAGAATATCCATGAAGCGGAACGTTTATTTAATGAGAGATACCCAGATCGCCCTATCTCGAGAACTTATTTGAGGGAGCTTCTTCACAAGTTTGAAGCAACAGGTAGTGTTCAAGATGCCAAACGATCTGGTCGACCAACATTTAGTGATGATAAAAAAATTGATATAGTTGCTGAAACGGTAGTAAACCCTACTTCCTCTTCAACTAAAGGAACGTCTATCTGTGAAGTAAGTAAAAGTACAGTACAGAGAATGTTGGCTAAAAATAAATTTCATCCATACAAGTTAAAAATGGTGAACAACCTTTCGGATGACGACCCCGACAGAAGACTCGAATTATGTGAATGTATGACAAATAAAATCAGTCAAAGCCCTCATTACACAAAAACAATTTGTTTTAGTGACGAAAGTACTTTTTACCTCAATGGAGTGACACAAATCCTCACACCTTTCGTGAACAACATACCCAATTTCCAGAAAAAGTCAATGTTTGGGCAGGTATTTTGGGAAACCACATAGTTGGTTCTGTCTTCCTAAATTTAAGCGGTGAAGTGTATCTGGAGATGTTACAAAATGCAATTGAGCCGTTAATTCTTGAAATTCTTTAAGAGAATCCAGATGAATTCGGCCATCTGGAAATAACATTTGAACAAGATGGTGCTCCTGCACATTATTATGGTGCAGTAAGACGTTACCTGGATGAAGAATATCGAGTTAGATGGATCGGCCGGCGAGGTCCTATAGAATGGCCACATCGGTCACCAGATCTGACACCATTAGATTTTTTTCTATATAGGGATACTTGAAATCCAAGGTTTATACTACGGCACCAGATAGCATTTGCGTTTTGAAAGAAAGAATTACTGAAGAATGCAATACAATTTCAGCTGACACATTCGAACGAGTACGACAAGAGTTTACTAATAGGATGTATCCCTGTCAGGAAGTAGACGGAGCACATTTCGAACACTTGCTATAAGAATCCATTGTTAATATTTGATTAATTAAATTTAAAAAAATAATTTTGGTTTTTATTTAATTTATTCGTCAAAATTAGTTTAAACCAAAACAAAATTAATATGGCTATGTAGCCAATGTCAATGCCTTTCAAACGAGATATCACCTGCCATAAGGTCCTATTTAAAATTATTGGCCAGAGTGGCACTGTGACGTCATCTATGTCTATTACGTAACCTGTTACCATTCGTAGAGAAGTTTACAACACTTTATTTTCCCCTCTCCAAATTTTATTAATGTAAGTGTAGCCGTTCAAAAGATACGAGGGGGGAGGGGACTTTTGAATAGCACTGTATAATCACTATTTCTCATGCATTCCGTAATTATTCTGTTAGTTCTCTGTTTATTCTTAAATTAATGTACATAGAGTTGAAAAAAAAGGTAGAACGTGTCGCGGGACACACGGTAGGAACTTTAGTTCCTTTTAAGCAAAAGTTATGTAATACATCTGACGTTATAGATAAACAATTTGCATATTTTTTGGTGGTTGAGTAGTAAGCACACCAGACTCTCACGCGGTAGACCCGGGTTCGATTCCCCGCGAGGAATTTTTTTTATTGTTAATTTTATTTTTAAATAATCATTCTGCTTGATATTAATAACGTCAACAGGTAGACGTTTGAAATATTTAGCAGAATATTCATTATTATAGATAATGGTACGGTACCCTCCATGAGGGAGTCCGACTGGCAACATCTACTTATAACAGCATCATATATTTAAAAAAGGAAACCGTAGCATTATACAAATTGGACATTCAAGAAATGTACGTTTACCACAAAATTAGTGGAAACATAAAATTGAATTGTTAAATTTTTTATTTGAAGTTATATTACAGATTATAGAAATTTTTATTTTCTAGATTTTTTCTTGAGTGGGTCGTAGAAAAAATATGCTGCTCGACTCGTGTGGATTGTCCATATCGCACTTGAACGATTGAGCACTCCGCCTACGGCGTCGTGTTCAAACTTCGTCCTCGTGCGATATGGCCATCATATATCCACACTAGTTGCACAAACTACAATTTCTTTCAAAATATGCCCTTTTACATTTAAAAACTACCTGCCAAATGTCAAATTAATTTATCCATCCATTTTAAAGTTATCGAATTAAAACATTCAAGTTTTCTAAATTTCAATACCCTGTATTTCGAAAAGTAGCTAGACCCCTTAATCGCGCAAAAAAATTATGGAAATAATAGTAAAAATTTATCCGAACAAATTCAAGTAGATCACTAGCACTGCGAATACCAGCTTTGCATAGAATTTCAATATAGCATCGGTGGTTCAGTGGTTAGAATGCTCGCATTGCATGCGGGCTGCCCGGGTTCGAATCCGGGCAGGAGCATATTTTTATTATTATGAATCGCTGCTTCGTAAACGAGAGAGAGACTAAGGAGGCACAAGCACGCAAAAGCAAGGCACATAACGAAGCAATGTAACATAACGTAGCGTAACGTTACGCGTAACGGTCAGATCTTTCGCGTCGCGACCCCTGGTCGCTCAAACATAACCTGGCGTAAAGAACTAAAGTTCCAAAAAATACTTTGTCGTGAGTTTTAGTGGTTTTACTGATTTTCAGTGTTTTTAATCGGTGTTTTATTATGGACATGGGGAAATATTATTTTTGGCACGTTATGATGGAGGATTTACGGGAGGCAGAGCCGTTTGTGGGGAGTGAAACGCGATTGACCCATTTTTATTCAATTTTAATACTAATTGATTTACTAAACAGACTCCCTTTTTTAATATTGGTAATATAACATAACCTAACAAATATAAAAAGTAATTAATGACAGAAAATTATGACAACTGAACAAAAAAAGGCTTAAAATAACTAAAAAGTAGATCTTTTGTATCAAATAATGCTGGCAACAATGCAATAATTTTGAGCGTTCACATGTAGGTTCAAGAATTAGTCGATTTCGACCGTGGGTGTCGATAGATCGCACGGGATAGATCCCATCGTAGGAGAGAAGCACCGGATCGTATAATTTTAAAGAATAGCTACCCAGGTCTCTAGCTTCTAAGCCCACTTCACCCATCTCTCTTCTGTCATTCAGTCAGCAACTTCTCCTCAAAATTGCTTGCATATTCGAGTCTAGCCTGATCTCCAGATCCTTCTTTAATATTTTGACTTCCCATCCTATTTCTGAAGGTGACTCCGCTGTTAGTTCTTGATAGCTCTGTTCGTAGAGCAGTCACAAAAGGTTGGAAACTGGACGACTCAAGCGTAAAGTCTTTTTGTGAACGGTTTTTATTCACTGCGCATGGGTTCTTCAGTTTCCAACCGTTTGTGACAGCTCTACGATCAGACCTAATATTATCTTTTGTGATTTGAAAAGCCTGACATGTAGTTGCTTCAAAGCTGCAAAAGACGGAACACGCAAATAGAAAGTTTTGTGCCAATTTGGAAAACGCAAAATGCCTTACTATTGAGTCGATGATAAACACGTTAAAACTGCTCGAATGGTGTTTTAAACAGTTTGTCTATCCACCAAATTTTCCAGATCTGGACACCAGTGAAAACTATTTAAAACATATTTAACCATTTTAGAGAGAGTTGAATGGAATTCAGCTGTCAGAAACTGTCATAGATAAATTATTTAACCAGAAAGTTGTGTCGGCTGCCTTTTGGGATCCTCATAAAATGCTATGAAGTTAGTGATTATTTGAAAGAAGAAAAAACGTGAGTTGGACATCGTTATTGGATACATCGTCACAATCCGTCACATGAATTGACCTTCTTTTCCAAAGATACTCTCAAAATGAACAATTTCAGTGGAAATATCTCTTATTTTCGGAAAAGTAGCTTAGTCTGCGCATGATTTTCGCTTCCCCATGTTTAATTTCACCAATTTAAACAGGTGATTTTTCCCCTATCTTGTATTTGCTCCTCAAACAAGGGTCACACAACAGTCTTCACCCTCAGAAGGTCGAAATGAAACTATTAAATATAGATTGAAACAAACATAATTCCCGATTGGAGTGTAAATAAAACATGTAGTTATATTTCAGAAGTGGGGTTATATGGACTTTTAAAAAAAAAAGTTCTTTGTCTGAATGTATAATGAAGGGTGGAACCATGATTTATGGAATTATTATTTAATTTTGTTTGTCGGGGGGGCCAGAGAACTTTTGAATTTAGATGAAATTAAAAGTGAATCTACAAGGGTGAGAGAAGCTTCCTTAAAGCTAGCTGGCGGTTCAAAAGCACGGAAAGATTTTTAGGGATAAAGTAAATATGAATTCGATTGTGTTCCATTCTATATTCAATGCATAAATCATTCGCAAGAAACGTAAAGATACTTTCATTTAAACACATCGCTTCCAAATATTTTCTGTATTAATTTTTCTTTTTGTTGATTATTTTGTGAAATAAGCATAAATTTTTTTTAACTCAACGTTTCAGTAACGTCCCATCTACAGTTATCAAGAACAATTAATTTTTGAAAAAACAGAATCGCTTCTAAAGGCCCGTTCCCACTATTCTCGATCCGTCTAAAGAGACGGATATGCCAGTGGTAGTACCATCTACATGACAATGTTCACATTTATACAGATTCAATTAAAAGAACGGATCAGAGTTTTTAGACGGACTAAGGACTACTGAACGCAAACTGATCGAAGCCTGCTGGTGCACGTGTGAAAACACGCGTTCTAGGTGGGAACGGGCCCTAAAATTGCGTAGTCCGTACATCACCGAAAATGTCCGGCTGTTAGGCAACTGATCACATGATCAAGTCTCAGAGCCATCCAGTTTATTCTTTGGATCTGGGGTGGTGAAAGTGTCAAAGCAATGATGAGTTCAATCGGAAGACGGCATCTATTCTCAAGAGCTATCAATACAACTTTGCAATACAATCTTAAGATGTCCATCCTGTATTTTTGTGTCCTGTAACTCCAGAATATCAGTATACAGACTATATTTCCTAAAAAATTTCAATTCCAGCATAAAAGAATAATTTAAAAAAAACATAATTCATTTTTACGTCAAAAAATAATAGAAAACTATTTTTACCGGTCTAATGTATTTTTAGTCTTTGGTCAACTTCCGGAAAATACTATCGTGTTTCCGCTTTACCTGTTTACTTAAATGGCAAATATTGTGTCACCAAAATCCACTACCTTGAATTTACCTGGAAGCAGGTATGGTAAACATAGGCGTAGGCATATTTCTGAAGAAAAAAAGTGAGCAATTTTTGTTCTACCATTTATTTAATTCCTCTCTCTTAGACCCATTCTATCGGGATAAGAATCGGGTGAGAACGAATTTTAATCTTGTTAGTTGTGGTATCCTCAGTAGTATGCGTTTATGATCATTATTGTCACGTCATAATTAATGAGTTGTTTTTGAAAACTCAATAAAACTTATCATTTTGTTTAGTTAAGAGTTCTTTTCTAGAAAAAATATTTATCATGGTATCAACATTTCATTTCTACACAGTCTATAACACGTAAAAACAATTAATTCCACTCAAAAACACAAAAACTCTCAATTGCACTCATAATGATCAAAAAAACACCATAAGACATCCAATTATGCACAATTGCACATAATAAAACACATAATAACACACAGTAACACACAAATCAGTCAAATATAGGTACCTACCTAAAAACATCAGAAATCGTGCAATAAGTTAATATTTTATTAGATAACACACAAAACACTCAACAACATAAAAACTCTTGATTTCACTATAAAAACACATAAAAAAACCAAAAAAAGTCATTAAAAAATACATAAAAAATACATAAAATATCTGAAACCTCTTAGACATTTACATTTAAGGAATTTCATTTCGATGTGCGTTATCCAATGAAATGAATAGTAATGCGGAGATATTACATACAATTATGAACATTTGCACGTAATAAATCACAAAAAAACACAAAAACATTCAAAAGCTCCTAATTTCAATCAAAAACACACAATAACACATAAAACCAATCAGCAACATAAAAAACTCTCAATTCCACTTTAAAACACACAAAATAGTTATTTTCCTAACAAGTGCGGAAAGTGATACTTTACCGCACGCGACTGCAGTGCGGTCAAGGGCGGGAAAGACATTTTACGCATGAGTTAGGAACATTATTATTTCTACGACCGTATATACAAAAAAGTATATCAACCCTTTTTTTCAAAGTTATTTCATTTCAACATTCATATACAAAACTTCAAACAAAAACTATTAATTATCATAAATATTACTATTAGAAACACAATTTGTTGCATTCTGTAAATTACTTAAAATTGCCGGTCCAGTGGAGTTATTTGGAGTTAACGGGTAAGTAGATGGTAAGTCGATGAGGATGGCATCGGTTGCAGGTCACATACAGATGACGATGAAGGTGACGGCAACAGTTTTAAGTCATTTGTTGATGGAAGAATTTTTTTTGATTTTTTTTATGTCAAACCCGGGTGGTTTGATAGTTGTTTTGTGACGCAAAGAATGTACAGGGTTATATCAAAATATCTTCATTATTTTATATTTTCAAAAAATTAAAAATGCAACAAAAAGCTATAAAAGATGTAGATTTCATTTGATTGACTATTTAGTTAATATTTATTAACCTGTTGTAACAATAGTTATAATTTCCGAAGTAAAAAACTATCTAATAAGGTCAAAATTTACAAAATTTTACTTGTGACACTTTCAAAACTAAAATGCGTACGGGAAAGTGGGTTAAAACGCACGGTCGTAGAAAATAGACTTTTCTTATTAGTTTTTCAAGTTTTTATTTGGGAAATTTCACTCCATGTTTGTTCACCAATAAGATAAATGCTGATGCGGAATTTGAATTCAGTAGTATCAGCATTGTTAATTCCATCCAACAAACATAATTTTAATCTTAACGAAAAGTAAATATTTGAATTTCCAAAACGCATTCGCCGCCCTTGGTTTTACAGGTATATTAAGTACAATATTCTGGGAACGAGCATAAATCACAGTGGAATCGATGAAATCTACATTTGCACACATTTTGAAGAGGGTTCCTTGTTTTTACTAGACACACAAAGGGAAGTGGATATACAGGAAGTGCTGACAAGTCTCTGTTGAAAATTAATAACATATTGTAAGCTAGAATTTCGGCATACTGAATGCTTTTACGGATATCTGTGAAGGTTTTTATTCCATCTCATTTTGTATGAATATATTTCCAGCCTGCGTGAAATACATCCCTTTTTCAGATACAAAAGCGAGCAAAAATAATAGAAACAAATGAGTGTGTTTTCGATTTTGATGAGAGTAATATTTGATACTGGGTTTATTTTATGTATACAGCATGAATTCAGCCTTATATTATGAAGAGATAGTATATTATCAATCTAGTCAACAAGTGCCTTTTTGGCCAACTTTTTGCAGCAGTCTTGGAAAATTATGATCGAGGTGTCATTCGATTCGGGATGGCATCTAGATGATTTTTGAAAAAAATGAAGTTCCGCAAACAAAAATTGCAAAAGTTATTAACAATTAACTAAAAAGAAGGGGGTTTAGTTTTTTGCAAATATCTCAAAAACTAATAAAGATTTTTCAAATAAAAAAAAAGATTTGAAAAGAGGAGGAAATTTCCTAAATAAGCCCCGACTCCCGGAACTGTAGGACCAATATTTATAATTTTCCCAGAGGGATGAAAATACGGCCGAAAACGGGTGTTCTGGCTTCCGTAAGCCACGCCTACTTTGGACACTTTATTAATAAAAATTATTTTAACCTATTAAATATGAAATCTAAGAAATAAAAAAATTCAGGGGCTTACTGAATAGATAAATGAACAATAATCCGCCTGGAAAAAATTTTTATCACAATTTTTCAATTAGCTATTCAATTGTTAACTAATAATTTTTTTCTGCTTGAACATGAACATTCCAAGTGTGATAATTGTTATACTATAAATTTGAGATTTTTTTCCTCTCTTGGAGCAATTCTTGGAAGGCTTCACAAGAGATCCCCGTTGGAAAAATTAGAAAAAGTTTATTTTTCAGGTTTTTATTAATAATTATCGTTGTTGCAAAATTAAAAACTTAAATTAATCATTGAAAAATGTTTTTTTGACAGTAAGTAGAATAGGAAAAAAATATAAGGTAAAAATTTATTTGTTCATAACAAATTGTTTATTACATAAACAATGAAAAAATAAATGAAACGAATTTTTTTTATATCGAAAAGAAAATAAATAATTATTAAAAAAATAATTGTTCCTTAATATTAATTAGAAGTGGGAGAAAATAATTGTTAATTATCAAATGCGTTTTTAAGCAATCAAAAAATTTTTAAGGAATAATTTTTCTTATAAAAATAATTATTTGTATCATAGATTGAGAAATTCCATAAAAAATTCTTCAATTATCTAATAACGCATTTGTTTTTAACAATTTTTTAAACAATACCAGATAAAAATTTAAAAAAATTATTTTTATGCAGCTTCTAATAACATAAAAACGGATCATTAATAATATTTGAAAAAGAAAATTTTTTCCAATGATTAATTTAAGTTTTTAATTTTGCAACAACGATAATTATAAATAAAAACCTGAAAAATAAACATTTTTTAATTTTTCCAACGGGGATCTATTGTGAAGCCTTTCAAGAATTGCTCCAAGAGAGGAAAAAAATCTCAAATTTATAGTTTAACAATTATCACACAAATTGTGATTTCTTATTAATAAAGTGTCCAAAGTAGCTTACGGAAGCCAGAACACCCGTTTTCGGCCGTATTTTCATCCCTCTGGGACAATTATAAATATAGGTCCTACAGTTCCGGGAGTCGGGTTTTTTTTAGGAAATTTCCTCCTCTTTTCAAATTTTTTTTTCAATTTGAAAAATCTTTATTAGTTTTTGAGATATTTGCAAAAAACTAAACCCCCTTTTTTTAGTTAATTGTTAATAACTTTTGCAATTTTTGTTTGCGGAACTTCATTTTTTTTCAAAAATCGTCTAGATGCCATCCCGAATCGAATGACACCTCGATCATAATTTTCGGAGACTGCTGAAAAAAGTTGGCCAAAAAGGCACTTGTTGACTAGACTATATACACCAATGTGGTGAAAACTATTATTATTGACCGAGCACCAAAATTATTTAAGGTGCCATGCTTATAAATGTGTTCACCACCGTGGTGTATGCAGATTGCGAAAAGTCTATTCGAGCCATACGATTTACACAAGTAGGTACGACAAAGAAAATGTGAGAAAAATTACTTGGAAGAGAGAGAAGAATCATTGTGCGCAGTCAGCTGTTGCCAAATGTATTTATTTGTAAAAGTTATTCCCAATTTTTGTCGGCAACAATGTTATACACCAATAATTGTTCAATCGAAAGCAGTGGACAGATTTTATTTATTGCAGATTGTAATTTGTCCAATTTTTTTCTGGAACGATATTAATTTATTCTTATTTGTGCTAATCTCACTTATTTTTCAAAAGTCATTAATATTACCAAACGAGATTTTTTCCCTCTAAATACGGATTATTCTTCTCTCTCTTTCAAGTAGTTTTTCTCATATTCTTTTTGTCGTACTTGTGTAAATCGTAAGACCTTTCGCGATCTGTATATAATTTTTTCTACTACTGGCCAAATTTAAGACAAAAATTGAAAATAATTGACATTATGCTACTTGCCAAAGGATCTTTAATGGAAAAATGGTGCATATGAACTTCTTTATTGTTACTATTACAGTATAGGAACGAACCAGTATGTTATCTCGTGACGTACAACGTCGTTCGGATGAGTATCTCATCGGGCGGCCAGTGCTGTGCTGCGATCCAACCAAAGTGCCAGTGGTGAATTTGCGAATAAAATTATTTATTACAGCTAATATTTTTACGGGGTTGTGGTATTATTTCCATAGTTTATAAGCATTTTTTCTGCAATGGATACCATTAAAAAGAAGAAAACGGGTAGTGCGTGTGAAGTTCGTGGATGTAACAATGAATATTATAATTGTGATGAAAAATTTAACCGTTTTTCAAAGGATTCGGAAGAGTGAGAAACTGTTTGTGTTTTCATACGAAAAGTATAATACTTTATTATTTGTTCTTCATATTACATTTTTGAGCCTTAGTTTCATCCATTGATTCAATTTGTTGTTTTTGTTTCAGAGCTAAAGTTTGGCTCGAAGCATGAAGAAACTCTATACAATAGTAGTCATCGTTTATGTGGTGCTCATTTTGAACCAGACATGATTATGCAACCTCATAAAAGAAAACTTCTTAAAAAAAGGCTATTCCAACAATATTTCTTTCATCAAATACTGCAATGCCTAAAGACTTTCAGACAAATGATTTATTGGGAAAGAATTTTGTTCGCTACTTTTGTGGTTATTTAATTAAAAAATGTTCGGAAATTCTTACATGCACCGTATGTGAGACGTTTTCACAAGCGTATCAGAATTTAGACGATTCGTCTTTATGCTGTTACCTTAGAGCTTATGAAAATACGAATAAGGATACTTTTGGAAGCTTGAATGTGCCGCATGAAAATTTTGTACAATACATCTCATTATTAGAAACATTATTTCAAATGAATTTTGAGAAAGTTGCTACGGAAGATAATATTGTTGAATCACTTATAAATATTAGTCAAACAACAGAGTTTGTACATCCTTGTGTTGATGTTCCAATAAAATATTTAATAAAATTTTTCTTCAGGGTACGACTATAATACACATTATTTGTCAATAAAAATTTTAAAAATCAATGCAAAATGAAAATTGTAATATGGAAAAACCAATAAATATTTTGTATAAGACTATAGTATTATTCACTCATCAGTGTACTGTTCTACAATATTTAAGAAAAAACATTTAACACGTTCAAGTCATTTTAAAACTTATGCCACCTACGCCTATGGTAAAATGAATCGTAAAGCGATCCGTTCAAGGTCATCAAAAGCTCTGGCAATTTATGAATGAAATTTATAAGAGTTATACTACTGGTTCGCTTCTAAACTGTGGTTACTATTACAATTTAAATACACATCAATAAAATACCATTATTTCTATAGTTTATAATCACCGATATTGAGTGAAACCATTTATACGATCACGTCCAAAAATTTTAGAAAACGTGGGTAATTTTTTACTTTGAAAACATGCGCAATTGAAGAAAAACAATATTGCGTTCACAACAGAACACTTTGAGTGTAAGAGTTATACTTACACACCACAGCGTTCACAAACGCACCACGAGAAGCATTTATATTTTTTTTTAATCTGTATCCTATATAATTAATTTAAATCATCATCTCATTGATTTTTATTGACTGGTATCAAGCCTATTCACAATTTACAGCTTAGTATATGTCCCTTTTTCAATAGAAAACCATTTAGGGTTACTTACCAATTTACCGAATACAAGAAAAAGTTTTATAATATACATACCACTCTATTTTTTATTGGCGGTGGAATTTGGAACTACGTGATACATCAGGTATACTATTACGACTGAATCTGAAATGCTCAAGCCGCATGCGATATATATGTTGAAATTATATGCCTGTTTACTGTTTTAGAGACAGAAATCTAATATCATATCTTTGAGCATGAAAACATTCTAAAATGATTGCTATAATTTTCAAACATGCAACCATTAAACCAAGCAATTGATTTAATTTTAGAAATGTTTATTGTACGGAAATAGTTTTTGTTTCCTTCCTAACAGTGGGCTTGTTTTTAAGTAAATACTTACTATGACTTTCAAAAATCTGTATTGTAAACGGTACAGTTTATGGTACCCAATTTATGAAAGAGGCGCCATAGTTAGATAAAAACTAAAAGGGTACAATTTAGTGCTTATGTTTCTTCTTCTAGAGCACGACTGGATGTAATGGAATGTCTAGACGGATACAAGCTACGCATTCCGCCCTTCCTGTTGAAATCTACTTTCTACTTTTAGTTTGAATGTTGAATATAGATTTTTT
>CAJUYG010000945.1:78329-90610 GCA_910591675.1 Galerucella calmariensis | reverse complement strand
TTTTTTTCAATAAATTATAGTTTTCTACTTACCGTAATAATGAGCCATTTGTGTAGACGTAAAAAGCGACTTCGGAACGTTCTAGCTGCAATCTTGTCACAACTTTGCCTAATTCAGTTGCTATGGTAACCTGGAGAATATGAAATAGTTATTTTCCTAACAAGTGCGGAAAGTGATACTTTCCCGCACGCGACTGCAGTTGACACGAACGACGCAGAGCGGAGTTCGGGCAAGCGGTCAAGGGCGGGAAAGACTCTTTACGCATGAGTAAGGAATATTATTTTTTCTACGACCGTATATACAAAAAAGTATATCAACCCATTTTTCAAAAGTTATTTTATTTCAACATACATATACAAAACTTCAACCAAAAACTATTAATTAATATATTAGAAACACAATTTGTTGCATTCTGTAAATTACTCAAAATTGCCGGTCCAGTGGAGTTATTTGGTGTTAACTGGTAAGTAGATGACGTCGATAAGGATGGCATCGGTTGCAGGTCACATATAAAGATGACGATGAAGGTGACGGCAACGGTTTTAAGTCATTTGTAGATGAAAGAATTTGATTTGATTTTTTTGATGTCAAACCCTGGTGGTTTGATACAGTTGGCAGAAGCAAACGTGAGCCCTGGTGGGCGTGTTCATGTCGCTGTAGTTGTATTTTTGTAGTAACAATTCGATATTTTTAATCGATAACCAAATATCGATACCATAAATGTCAACTGTTAAGAGATATGTAAACAAAGTCAAACTTGTTGAAAATGTAACTCTAAATATTAATAGAAAAATTTATATTGGACCAAAACTAAAACTACCGTTTGCCCTAAATGTCTATATTTTCAAATTACATGACTGTATTAATGTCATGAAAAAGAAGAGTCAAGTTTCTATGGAAAGCAACAAAATATGAACTGGTTATAGTCCAGTGTTGCCGATGCAAAAATGAAAATTACCCGAGCTTACTATTCAAATCATCAGAATTTGTCAAAATTACCAAAAGGACACATTGTCTACTAAATAAAGTCTTCGACCCCAGTGAATATGGAAAATCCCCAAAAACAATAGCTATTATATATATCCCTTTTACAAAATATTCGAAAAACTATTGGATCCAAATTGTCTAAAAATCGGATAATCATCCTCGCATTGACAACACTGATACAGAATGATTAAAATGATGTATGTTGATGAAATCACTCGGTCATATTATTTCGATTATATTTAACAATTACTAATGGACAATCGTTAACATTGGCTCTTGATTGGCTGCTTGCGATGACCTTATTTTAGTTCGCATATTTTCCGGGGCTCATGTTTGGTTCTGACAACTGTAGTTGTTTCGTGACACAAAGAATGTACAGGGTTATATCAAAATATCTTCATTATTTTATATTTTCAAAAAATTAAAAATTCAACAAAAAGCTATAAAAGATGTAGATTTTATTTGATTGACTATTTAGTTAATATTTATTAACCTGTTGTAACAATAGTTATAATTTCCGAAGTAAAAACCTATCTAATAAGGTCAAAATTTGCATAATTTTACTTTCCCGCACTAGTGCGGGAAAGTGACACTTTCAAAACTAAAATACGTGCGGGAAAGTGGGTTAAAACGCACGGTCGTAGAAAAAAATTTATCTTGCCAATGAAATGGCCATGAGAGGCTATGGGAGGCATATAAGAGACCAGCGGTGGTATGCAGAGAAAGTGAAAATAGTATAGCAACGAATATGGCAATATACAGTGTGTCCACGACTCCAAGAGAAGAGACATTTTTATTTATAGTTTTATTGAAAGATCTTATTTTTGATAAACAATTTTGCTTGTTCTGAAACCTCTTTATACAAAATAAACTTCCAAGTTTTTCAAAACCAGTTTCAGTTTATAGTCCATTTTATGGAAAATTATGAATCTTTGCACCGAGCCAGAAAAAGTAATAATAATCCAGTTACATTTACTTCAATAATTCAATCATTATTCGACAGCCTCCATCAACTTCCAAACATCTCTCTACTCTATTCTATTTAAAAAAATATTCATCCTCTTATCGGCAAAGTCGAATTTAATAGAAATATATATTGAACCTTTCAAGAGTCAGGTATTAAAAAGTTGCCCAGCAAACACAGATATACTTTTCTTTTTTACGTTTCGTTCAGAAAATACGATCTGGTGAAACATCACACTAAACATTTACTTTTTTATTAAATTGATGTTGTTGTTTACAGCTCCAGAGACATAAAACAGCCTGAATATCAGTCGCAATAAATATTGTCGCTGAGTTTTGGGTTTTTTTAGGCTCTTTTTTAAGCACAAAAATCTATAGCTAATAGTTCTACCAAACAATACACCAGCTTAACAACAAGCGAAGCCCGACGCAATCTCTTTGATGTTTTGGTAACAAAAATTTATGACCTTGAGAGATCGACGTTGACAGATAACTTATTAAATACACAGAGAAAATGATCAAATTTTCAAATATCGGCGATATAATTAGTCGACAAAATGAGGTATGACAAGCACAGAGTATACCATCTAAGAAGAGACGAAAGCTTTGTCGGTTCCTTTGAAGTCGGACTAACACGATATTGAGCGGAAATACGTCGAGGCATTGACACATAAACTACTTGATACACTGAGAAAAGTAACACTACACTAAGAAAAATAGTAGTGTTGATGAACATCCCTCCCAATTAGGTCTATAGAATATTTTTTTTAACTACTAACATAACATTATTATTCAAATTATGTTTGTAATGAGAAGTAGCTCATCTTCAACCTAATCTTAAAATAATACACGGTGAACTGAAGGGAATGTACGGAAGTGACGGCTTGACAGATGAACTAATTAATTCACGCATGTGCACACAAATTTGCGATCACGAAAACTACTTTCTTTCGCCTCTTGTTAGATGGTGTACTCTGTGATGACAAGTATCTTATTATAAAAATGGCTCCTTTGAGACATGCGCATATAAAAAAAGGCTCGGAAGCTTCGCTTCTTGTTAAGCTGGTGTGTTCTTTGGTTTTACATTTACACTTGAAATCAGCTACAGTTACTAACCTATTTGATGATAATATTGTGGATGATTAAGGCCCGGTTGTACCAGCTCGGTTCACAACAATTCAACAATAAACACGATCACGTTAACAAGCAAGTTGTACCTTGTACCAAACTATATCAAGACTGAACCATAGATCAAAATTCGGTTCAACTGAACGCATCATTTTGTCCTGTTCAAGCATGGTTCACGCTTTGAACGTGCAACATAACCTAGCTTTTTCTGTTATTTGCGTTATTGTTGTTTATGTACGGAAAGTCAATATTTTGTCAAGTTTATTAGCGAGCATACATGTGTAACATGGATTTAATATTATCAGAATTAACGGATGATGAAGAATTTTTAGAGCTAATTAGGTTTGTTCGTAGAGAGAATTTCCAATGGATTGGAAATTTGTCAAACTCTGACATTCCGTTTGTGATTCGTTGAAAATCGATTGGCAATTTTTGTTGTACGAAGGGGTGGAAAATTTTGACATCATGACAGTGCTGCCTTTTATAAAAATTAGCTAAAAGTTCTCCATCACTTGAAGAAGAGCTTGAATTATTGTCATATACCTAGTTCATTTACGATAAGTTTGCTATAACAAATCATGACAGATGTTTTACATCGTTGCCACGTTGTAATTTTTTACCAGTAGTTGGCATAAAATTATGTTAATAAGTTGTTTATTGCATAAGAGCAGAGATTATAAAATTTTGATGATTAAATACATAAATATCAAGATGTTCAGTGAATAACAAACTATAAAATGCGAATGAAATGAGAACGACAAACCAACACAAGAAATTCTGATAAAATTGTCTGACAACTTCGCACACGGCAGCCAACTTTTGGACCGTAAATTCCCCCTTTATATGAATAATTATTCCATTTACACTTTGGATATTTAGATTTTGTTAAGTGGCTGCAATTGTTACTACAAATGTCAAAATTGCAAACTTATCGTAAATGAACTGTATGTATGAAAAAAAAAATAAAGAATAAGTAAATAATTTCGTACCTAATGTGTGTGTCATGCTTTGGCCATTCTAATAAGAAGCCAGAGATTTTTTTTAATGTCTGGTATTACAACATACAAATGATTTTACTTAGGTTTTATTTTAGAAGGAACTGACTGGTTAGCTATTTCCGTGTTTTTTTCACAATAGAAAAATGTTAAAAATATGTCACTTTGTACAGCATCACAATACGCATGCTCAAACTAAAAATTTGATCCTGGTCAGCAAATTATTGTGATAGTTGGCAACTGATTCGAAACCGCAAATTTCTTTCTACGAACAGAGGATTTTTGAATTACAAACTGTCAAACTGTTTCTACGAACGCTTTTTTGAACGGTTTCTGATAGTTTCTGACTGTTCTACGAACAAACCTATTGATCTGGTCGAAAATCCTAGACTTCCTCAAACTTACCGAGAAAGGCCAAATCATTTTGGTTTCGGTACTCTTGCATTCTATCTCATTATGAGACTTTTTAATTGTGGCCAGCCAAATATTTTCCTCTTTTATCGAAAAATTATATATATCTAACAAACTTTCTCATTGTTTTTGAGCTTCTTCGTTGATTTTGAGACATAAAGTTAAACAATTTTCGTACACGATACACGAGAGCAAAATTCGAAACATATTGTCATTTTCATCTTCTTTTTTTCCAAAACCGCATAAAACACCAAAAAGTATCATGTGATATTATACCTCATTTAAAAACCAGGAGGAGTGATTTGAATTTAAGTTGGCAGTTCTGTAGACCTCTGATTGGTCAGATTCAGCCCAGTTTCACACAACACTTTTTAATATTGACATCAGCTGATAGTTTTTAATCTTTAAGGTTCTGACAGATAAATAAATAAATATTGAATGAAAAACCAAAAATATTCTGAAGCAGTGGGTACATTATCACTTTACATTTTTTTTTAAGTAGTAAAGTCGGTTTAGCGAGTATTAAGGGAATACTGAAGTAGAGGAACATTATATACTTTTTTTAATTTCTTGGGAACCACAATATTTTTAAATTCTTTATTTCAACGTTTCGGTAGCGTTCCAGCTACCGTTGTCAAGAAAAAATAAGTAGAAATTAATTTTTATCCCTAACTGACACAACAGAAAAAATTTGACATCGGAAGAACATGCCATGGAAGATATAAAACAATATAGAAAAGTATGGGTTTGGTAGAAAATACATTATTGGTTTTTGAAGTTAAAAAGAAGGAAGAAGGTATCTCAGAAGTATTTGAAAAGTGGTTTATTACACGTAATTCGGCAACATAAAGATAACTGTTGGAAATGTTTAAATTAATACTGCATATTGCTCTACAATGCTATTAATTTTGTAGTATTGTTATTGCCAGAGCATATTATCAATTGTCATATTATTTTCAATTTAATTGTAATTCTCCACCATCAACGATGACCATAATTTGTTTGTTGTCGATGTGAATCTGAATCTTCTTATGTTTGAAAAAGAAACGAAACAGGAAAAAGTCTTACATTTTGTTTAATGCGTAGGTACATCTGAAAAATATACTGCAGATCAGAGGAGAAATCGACTTATGACTAATGTCTTTGCTATCAAGGCATATTTAATATATTTGGAACACGACTGTTGACTACGTTTTCGGAACACACCGTTTAGTAACTAATCTGGTAACTTTTAGTGGTGTGAGTAAGACTTTTCAAATTACTCCTCCTGGTTTTTAAATGAACATAGGAACTTCACATTTCACGGTAGCCAACCCAATCTGATCGTGAGATTACTTGAACCGAAGCTGATACAACAATAATTTCTTTGAACGACCTTCACTGTTGACTGTCAGTTCATGTCTTTGATCTGAAATTGGTACAACCGGGCCTAAATTTATTTTAATTTTTTTGTTTTGAATTGCCATTGTCGGTGAGACCCTGTAGGATTGTTGAAAAGGTGCGAACGACAATGTAACGTAGTACATATTTGCACAAGGCGTGTCACCCCTAATTCACCATTATTGGTGTCCGTACTAAAGTCCGTTTGGATAATTTATTCTTTGTAATTAAGTTGACTTGTCTCTACTAAAATATATTGTTCTATTCGGTCGTATGGCTTCCAAACAATTACAATAAAGGAAAATAGAATAAATTGAGTAATCTAAGTAATATATATGTTTTCGGTTTTTCCGCTATTTCCAATCCTATTACAATTGAAAAGACTAAAGAAAGAAGATCTTGAACAATACTTTATTACTGAAATTAATGAATAGTTATTGACAATCAAAGTAACTTAACAATTTTACTTAATAAATTTTCGTAAAGGAAATGTTGGAAAGGTACTTATCATTCACAAAATGATTGGATTTCAGAATCTTTGCATAACTCTAAAAATAACTTCAAAAGTTAAACTAATTTCAAAAAGCTTTGTAGGTAAAGCTGATTTGATTTTACCTATTCGGATGAACTACTAAAAGCTTAATGTTAGTGATATATTTGATTCTATTCCTGGATATATATTTTGAAATTGTGTTTACATAATTATATACAGGGTGCTTCATTTATAAGTATACCTATTTCATACAGAAAATACCGATGATAAAATATAAAAGATCTAAATCTAATCCAAAACACTTATCTTATAAGTGTATATGTCAATCGACAGCCCCAACAGCTGCATTAGAGGTATATTTCATTCACATTACCCGTCATGGTTAAAGCTGATATAGTTGAAATAATACCCTTCTTGGTGTGCGTCATCGATTGTTAATCTCCTTCTATCACATTCTACGTAATGTGAATCACATTACGTAGGAAGAAATGGAAAAAAAGGCAGGTCTTTGATTAATCCTTATCAAAATATCACAATAATGAACCGTTTAAATGTTTTACAAACGTTAACCCTAATCTTTGACTTACAAAAATTTGATTGGTTGATGTTTAGATTACGCGCCAGCGCAACCTATCAATCGCGAGGTTAAAATACTATGAAGGCGTAACTTTCGTAGCGGCAATGTGTCTTACGTCTTTTTCTACTGTCACACTGACAGTTCTTGTCAGGTGTGTACTTTGTTGCTTACGGTCTATTATTATTTATGAAATCTTATTGTTTTATTTATATGAATAATACAAAAATATGCATGAATACACGGAAAAACATCAGTATTTTGAAAGTTCTCAAGTATTTTCAGCTAGAAAAAGAAGCTGGTAATTATTAATTGCATAGCCTTTTCGAATTTGGCTAAATACAATCCTGATGATCTTATTTATCAAATTTAAGGTTAGCTATATGTCAAAATAGCAAATAAAATAAACGACATGCCGAAAACCCGGATATACGTCACAATCGATGACGCACACCAAGAAGGGTATTATTTTAACTATAATCCCATTTCATTGAGTTTAACCGTGACGTCATTTCCGTTTGGGTACACCTCCCCTACCTGCCTTTGGGTTTACCAGCTCCATAATAGGTGAAGGTGGTTAAAGTTTAACTCGTAAAGCGTAAAATACTGAAGTATTTTATGTCATAGATAAAGTAAGTGTTCTATGGCTGAACTTGAAGATTTGCTCACAAAATAATATAAATAGAGAAATAATATGGAAGCATTCAAATTAGAAGTTAATGGAGTGGATGTTGAAGTACGAAATACAAAGGAAAATTTACAAATATTACGAAATTGTAAAGAATAGGAGAGTGGAGTATTTTTCAGCAAAACAGGGGTCAGATCATCTATTAAGAACATGGTTGCACACAACTTAATTTTTTCATATTTAATTTTCATAGACATGAACAATAATAATTGGGATTACAAACAACAAATCTTTTTTCTCTCGGATTAAAAATAAATGTTAGGTTATATTTACATCACAGTGGGTAAACCACGGGTAAACGTAAAGTGAAAGAAATAGGATTACAAAAATGGTTAATGTTGACGTCATTCTTCAAATTTTGTAAAATTACGTGCAGTTGAATCTGTAACAAAAGCAGTCTATTTAAGGGGAAGTAATTACACATCGTTTGGAGTTCTCGGTGCAGCGTACAAATTTCAGATTTAAGAGTGTTTCTCAAACTCGTTGGTCTGGTCGACATGATGTTACGCGTTAGAAAAAGAGTAGTTTGCATTAATAGATGCACTGGAATTCATTTCCGAATGCAGAGATGAGAAATCGACTACGCGATCTGAAGCTACAGGATTCCAGCGAAAATTACAGCATTTAGAAAGTAATTGCTTGGAATGTAATTTTAGATCGTTTTGATACTGCTAGTAAGAAGCTTCCAGTGAAACAGCGGCGCATCAAACCGGGCCTAGAGCGGCAGAAAGCCTGAATTTGCCATTGGCAATACAGCATTATGCAGGATAGCTAGGCAGTCCCAATAGATTGTCCTTAGCCTGAGTACCAGGCCACTAACTTCAGACGCAGTAGCCCGAGAGGTTCGTTATGCTCCCATTGGCCTAGAACCTTTCTATGGCATAGCGGCAGCGGAGCGCAAAACAAATAGCAGTTCATCAAAAAATCCTCGCCTATTATAGACAGTGTCAGCGAGATTAAGAACAATATAAATTCATTAAAAGCTTCTATGGATGGAAAAATTAATTCATTTGACAATAAACTCACTGATATTTTAAATAGAATTGATTCGTTCAATCAGCAAATAACAGATCTTCAAGAAAAGATTAACAACATACATGTCACCAAGTCTGCTGAGCTTACTGAATCAATTGCGGCCGAAACTTTGGATAGGATACGTCGTGATAAAAATATTTTAGTCCGGGGAGTCCCAGAAGGACAAGGAGACAAAAAAAGCGGCACGATAAGAAAATATCGTGCAATATCTTGCAAACCGTTCAGAGCTCAGCCGAAATAGTTACTTTCTACAGACTTGATGCCAAAGCAATTTTACGCTCAAAACGAAGACTTCTTGAAAATGAATCAACAAAAAACTTCAGCATAATTGATGATAAAACTCTGGCTCAAACCACCTACTTGAATGGGCTCAGACTCGAATTAGATGATAAAAATCGAAATGAAAATGGAAAATGGACCATTAAATATATCAACGGATCTCCCAAGATCGTCGAAAAAAATTTCGTCAGTAACCGGCCTCTCTCCAACATTCAACGACTGGCCACTTCTATATACAAACCTCAAATCTCTAGCCAAAAAGTTTAATGAATATGTCTGCCTTGTTTAATCAGCGAAACCTGATATTATTTTAGTCACTGAAACATGGTTGAATAAGAACATTCCTAATAGCTGTAACATGCTGTTCAGCTGCTACGTTTTTCGTCTGAAAAACTATTTCATTTAGTGAATTTTTTGGCGTCACTTCCTCCCAAATTTCTACTAAATTTCTAAACATGCCGTTTCCTTGTCGCATTAGCCACTCCGAAATAAAACATTAATTTTTATCAAATTCCCCTTCCATTTTTGCCTGTCGATGTTCGAAATTTCAATTTTCGAATGGACTCCTTCTTTCTCTCTCTCTAACTGCCACATAGAAGGCAACAGTTATTTATAATTTATTTTTAATTTTTGGTGAACAATTTTCTATTGTCTGGTTGCTCTGCAGCCGGCAAGTTCAAGGCAAGTTTACGACAATTTTATTCAAGTTTTCCTGTCCCGTGCACGAGGTCCACAGCCTGTCGAAGACATCACCGCCAATGCCGCCATCGCGCTAAGAGCTGCAAACATCCTTAGCCCTCTAAGATAAGCTCCTCCGTCTTATCTATAGCGTGTGTAAGATTTGGATTTGGCGTGCTAACTACAATTAGTATTTGATGCGATAATTACAGTCAAGCAAGGTCGGACATGGTTAGTACTTGGATGGGTGACCATGCCAGGGAAAACCATCGTATAGGGCCCGTACAGCCTGCAGCGGACTAGCATATCACAGCTCGCAGGCATTATACCAATGAGCACGAGGTATAATGTAGATATGCCGTCTTTCGGAGGAGACGTAAAACCGAGATCCCGAGTCCATGGATGTTGGGCTCGTTAAAGAACGCTACCACTGGTTGGAACACTAGTGGGTTCGCCAAAATTTCCGGTTAGGGGTAGAGTGCTCCCGGCGTCGGTGATTAGCCTCAGTCGCAGAAATAGACCGACGTTAAAAAACAGAATAAAAAAAAAGAAAAAAAACTACAATTAGTATTCTCTTCGTTTGATTTTTGAAATATTCAATTTATGTTGAGTTTCAAATTCAATAAATAATTATTATTTCATTCTTTGTATTGATTATTCAATAATCATTGAATTGGATAAACGTGTTCGGGAATAATTAGATTTATTTTATTCATTTTTTTGTAACGTAAATTCAATTTCTTACAAGATGTTTCCAGCTTTCCACCTTTTGTTTCCTGTTTTAATTGCTTCGTTCGATTAAAGAGCTGGTGGCGTCAAATTTAATATTAATTGTACATCCCATCCCAGTGATAGTGTATAAAATAGTTTAATTGGTGCCGAATACCACTCCCTGAGGTGGAGTGCTCTAGCCTGGGGCAGTTTTAGGTTACATAGCCTAGTCACTATCTCTTACTATCAGATTTTAAGATGTGATAGACCGGATCGTAGAGGAGGTGGAAGTTGTATAGACATATTTAAATCTATTCTCAACTCCTACGCAATTACTCCTATAAATATCTCGATTCCTCGAATTGATGCTCTTTGTCTCCAGTTGAAATTCCAAAACACTCGTATCACACTAGCTTGTATTTATCGTTCATCTGACACATCGCCTACCACAGATGATATTTTGATAGATACAATCGAGCAGCTGTCTGCATATGAAAATGTAGTAATCGTTGGCGACTTCAATTTTCCTGACATCAAATGGCCGATTATCTTTATACCAGATTCACAAAATTCTTCCAATTTGTTTATGGAATTTATACACAGCTCAAATCTCATCCAGCCAGGGGCGGATCTAGTATTTAACAAAAGGGGGGCTTGAATAATTTTTTTAAAGTTTTTTAATTTGACAAAAAAATGTATTATAATATAGTATATACATAAATACAACAACTTATATTAACGATAATCTAAGTAGACCAATTACAAGTTTCAATTCTTCTGGCCTTCATTTGACAAAAAGTTTCAACTATATCATTTGTATTAAGGGGAATCTATCGGCAGCGATTTGAGAAAATATCGAAATATTTTTGGCAAAGAATTTTGAGGTAATGGATTGTAACGAGTTATTTTTGTTGTTATAGATACAGGGTTAATTTTCAACACTTTAAATATATTATAACTCGTTACTTAAATTCAAACTCTCTTTTCTTTTATTAAATTGATTTTTATTTATTGTTAGGTATATTGTTGTTTTGTATATTTTTTTTAGTATAAGACCGGAGGTACGTAAATGAATTCTATCATGAAATTTAGTAGTTTCTAAAGTTAAAATTTTTTTTTTTTCAATCGATAAGGACATTTGGTATATATACCATTTATTTAATTTCAAAATACGTCTGGTATATGACAAATTTTTTGTGGTATCTAAATTTTACTAGCGACAATGAGGATATAAATAGCAGGAGAATTGATTTTGGAGACAGAGACCGACCGCTGATTCACCTTTTACCTTTTACCTTTACCTTTACCGTTGACCGTTGCTAATTTTTGTACGTAAAGTGTGTGTCCCAAGTTTGTGTTATTCCGATCCGGTTACCGGCATATATTTTCAATTAAAGACAGTAATTCTTTTTTTTAAAGTTGTGACAAAAGTGAACTACGATACCGAAACCGACGTAAGAAGGTAAACATATTTTTATCACCGTTTATTTGAAAATTTTCGTACCTCCGTAAAATAGAAAAGTTTGATATTTTCATGGAAATTTCCGTACCGGTTATTTTTTTTTGTTGTTAGAAAAGTTGTTTTGTTTGAGATTAGGATAAATAAATGTAACGTTGTTTTAGAAAATGTGTTTTTGATTTCAATTGCGAAGTTAATTGGTTTTAATTATTCGCCGGGTTTATATTAAGTTCACATTTTATTTTTTTCACAAGTCGTTAATATACAATTAAGATTTATATGAATTGGTGCATCTTAATTATATTCAGGATCTTTTGTTTCTACACTGTGTGTCAAAATTAGTGGTACCTTTTATAGTTTTTTTGAGATTGCTGGTTTTATTTTAGATTCAAGGGATAATCAGATTTGGAAGTGGCCTGGCCATAATTTATTTGATTACCTGGCAGATTTAAATCGTTGATTTTCCAGTTCCGTGGTACCTTTCTGATATAATTTTTTTC